>JAMQGT020001893.1:0-15492 GCA_024447675.2 Pterophyllum scalare
ACTGACGCTGTATTGGCCGCAAAAGGAGGCCCTACACCATACTAATAAATTATTGTGGTCTAAAACCAGGTGTTTCAGTTTCATTGTCCAACCCCTGTATGTATTCATCCATGTTAATCACTTCTACCAAGGTTCAGTGAAATTATTAAGATAAAGCAGCAGGTGAGAGATGTAGGCTCTGGTGCACATATAATTTTTTTTTTATTTCTTATTTATTTTTTATTTGGTGTATGTTACATATTTATACGACTGCAGAATACAAAGAATCTTACAGCAGAACCTACAGCAATCATAAACACTAAAATGTTTTTAAAAAATCTTATTCATATTCATGTTTTTTTTTTTTTGTTAAAGCCACAGGGAGCCACCGGGAGCGGGCTAAAAAGCCTGCCTGCAGCTCTGCAGGTTTGTGACCACTGTTGGATTAATGAAGCTGTGCCGCTGTAGGTGCAGTGGGTATCTGCTTCTGCACCATAAATTGTACATAAAAAGATTCCAGTGTGATATTATCCATTGTTTCTGGGCACCGCACTGTGAAGCCTCAACATCAGTGTTTGGCTCCAGAGCAGAGGGTGAAATCACCAGACAACCCAGCTTGGTGAGACGGTGGCTTCTATAAACTGTATGCATACAAAACACAGACACACACACACACACACACACACACACACACACACACACACACACACACACACACACACACACACACACACACACACACACACACACACTCCAACCTCACTTGAAATGTCACTGTCAGCTGCAGTACTCAGCTTTAACCACCAGAGTGCAGGATGCACCACAGATCTGATGAAATTGCTCTTTCACTCAAGTCTTTTTCAGACAACTGAAACCTTTGAACCCAAAGCTCCTGTCAAAAAATAACCCGAGCTGCACGCTGCCCAGTGAGAGGAAGAGCTGGTGACTGCAGTGCGGTCACTAAATGCACCTCTTCGCTGTGGCTCCATTTCACTGGAGCTTAAACTTTGACCCCTGATAGGTTTCCCTGCTTGAGCGGTCTGTCCCGTGGTTTTGGTCCAGTGATCGCCATGGTGACCAATTCCCACAACAGCTACGTAACCCGAGCTGCCAGGCAGGTAGGGCAGGTAACCGTGACAAGCAATCCAAGGCAGCAGGTGTGTGTGAGAGAAGGCAGGGCCAAAGGAGGAAAAGAGAAGAAACAGAGAAGAAGAAAAGCCGGAAACATTCAGCAGTTATTCCCGACCCTGTGAGATAGTAAAAGAAAGGAATCGAGCTGGAGGACGAAAAGGAGACTCAGGCAGTGGAGGCCACGGTGGACGAGGACGATGGGACGTTCACCAACATCTCTCTGGCAGATGACACAGGTAAAGCATCTCTTCAGACCCAGCCCTGACCTGCACTTCATTTCAGTCTGCACAAAGTGAACGGATTAAAACTAAGACAGAAGCTAAATCCCTCCTCAAACTGATCTCAGTAAACTGTCCTGTGTGTTTTATGATCAGAGGTTTTTTTTTTTTTTACCTGGAGCAAACAGACAGTGGCAAAAGAGACCGTTGGAGCAGATGTTACAAGCATGTGACCGGACAAAGGGCAATAAGGTAGAAACAATAGCTTGTAAAGCCACGGTGTTTCTGTTGGGTGTGTGACACGGCTGACTGAGGTGTGGCTCCTCTCCACGTCTCAGATTGCAAACTCTCCAGTTATTGCTAAGCCTACCTAATCGTCACTGTGCTTGCACATGATTCCAGTTAGAGCTGAAATAAGTGGCTCGCAGCAGTTGAGAAGCTACGAAAACTGAACCAGTAATGGAAGTGCTGCAAAATTGTTTCTTCTACACTGGAGACGAGCACGCAAACAAAGTAGACTCCACAGACTGTAAAAAAAAGATGGATGCAGCCACGTTTAGAATTACCTTCTGCTTTTTAACGTCCTCCTGTGAAGCCCTGACTTTAGCCAAAGTGTCACCCCTTACTTTGAAATGCCCCAGGACACTTATTCTGGCAGCTTAACGAAGCACTATTTAGATTTTAAATTAACTTAAAATTTCAGTTGTTACTGAGATATAAAAACTGAAAATACAAAATCAAATTTTTATTTTTTTTTGCCACCTTGAAATAATATCTTTGCTTCCTTTCTGTCCCTCTCTTGTGTCTCTGCTTTATCTTTGTGGTTGGTACCTTCTCAATTTCCTGAGGTCAGAAGTGACCATATTTAGGTGAGATTAGATTTGCTGTGTCCACCTGCAGTATGAAATAAAACGATTGCTTAGCAGACCTTTTTTGTCAGACGAGCCCATTAAATGTTTTCCAGAGAGCACCAACAGCACCTGGCTGAGAGTTCAGTGACTCCGTTTAGCCTATCAGATGCTGCTCAGCTGCCTGTGTCAGCATCACAGACAATAAATGAGGTGCACGTAGCTTCTGGTCCTGAAAGGCCCGGTCAAGTGGCCTCATGTGGCCACTGCAGAAAAGTGCAGTTTTTGGCACTTCTGCATTGGCTTCGTTTTCAGGAGGGTGCCACTTGCTTTACCCTTTACCCAGTTACAATATATAAACAAATGTATTGAACCACATCTTTTAAAAATGATTCTCACTTTATTTTTATTTTGATGTAATTCAATCCAATTTATTTTTTCTGAGCTTTTTAAACTTGTGTTTCCTCTTACAAATCCCCTCTGATGACTGGGTTTCCTAATAGCTAACAATCCTAAAATGCTACTCATAGAGACCCTGGAAGCAAAACACACACACACACACACACACACACACACACACACACACACACACACACACACACACACACACACACACACACACTGAGCTGAGAGGGGAAAGTGCAAGAGGATGGAGACAGGGTAGACTGGCCTCAGTCAGCTATTGGCTGAGGACGCGGTGTCCCCACAGGGTTTGGGTTTGGCTAACAAGCAGGAGCATATGGAGTCGTCAGAGCGGGTAGAGAGGAAGTGCAGAGGCTGCAGGGGTGCCACACACATGTGACATGCAGGCAAGTTCACACAGGCCAGCTTACACTGCAAGCATAGATGTGTGTGTGTGTGCGTGTGTGTCCAGTGCTGACCTAGGAGCTCGTATCTTATCTCGTTGTTCAGAAACAGGCTGTAATTTCGTCGGATGGTGCAGCAGGGGGCGCTCGTGAGATCGTTCTTCGTGAATTGAGCTTAATAACGGCTGAAATATATGTATTTTTTTTACACCTGGCTCTACTCATAAAAACCCACATTTTATTTTAGTTTCCGTTACCATCGTATCTAAAATATATCTGAACACCTGTGTTCTTTCGCTTTTCTTACGGAGAAGCCGATTTTGCCCACAAAGCGCTTGCATTCTCCTATTGCACGCTGATTGGTTGGTTAAGGATATGCTCCCTGCAGCTACTGGCTTCATGCCTGAAATAAAAATGGCGGGTGGCGTAAACGGGTCAATATTGTTGTGGCACGCCTAAAAATCACAGCGGTATTTTAAGACAAACCCCCTCCCCAAAAAATAAAGAGAAAACTGTAACCGAGGTATTATTTATCGTTCCAACATATCTTTTCATGAAAACATGATGAAAACGCCCATTGTTACATTGTTGTTTTGTTGTTACATTGTTGTTTTATTACGAAACCGGAAGTCCAGAGTAGTTCTCCGGCAGCGCGCTGTTTAAGTTTCTCCCCCTGTCGGTCGGTGTGGTAGAACACACGGAGTGATGTAGCTAGCGCTCATCCTCCCCCTCCTCGTCATCGCTGTAGCCTGTCTGTTTGCAGGGTAACTCCGCTAATCGGAGAACACTTTCTTTTGCCTTAGGTGAGTTCAAAGTCTTACATCTGCTGTTTTTCGAGATTCCCAGCAGAAAACCGCCGGACGTATTTTATCTGAAGCCAAAGCTAGCCAGTAGTTTGCTTGCAGCATTTAGCCGCTTTTCGCCCGATGTCACGATGTAAAACGTGTTTATCAGAGAAAATATAAATATAAAACAAACGAGAGGATTTAGTTTGGTTTACGTTGTGTTTAAACGTAATTGGTGTTAAAAGTAGTTACATTTCAGCTTCCTTGGCTTGGCTGGACACTGAGCTAGTCAGCTCCCAGAGCTAATGTATCTACGCCCATTATCGGACACGTTAATGCCGCTTTGGCTTGTGTTCTCTTTGAAAACCGCCTCCGAGACCTGTGTCCGCTGTTTGATCCGTGGCTCTGAGTGGGAGTCGTGAAGCGCTGGGAGGTGCAGCTTTTTTTGTTTTGGCTTTCTAGGTTGTTGTTTTTTTCTCTCTTTTTTTTTTTTTTTTGCTAAATGCTGTGTTTTGACCCTCCTTGCTTCTTTAATCGTGGCTTCAGTGGCAGTATCGATTGGACAGTAGACAGGCGCAGTAATGAACGCCTTCATCCGAAGTAGCGATCGGCTCCTAACGCGTTTTATTGATGCAGTATGACCACAGCGCACTCTGCCTGGGTGCGGTGTGCACTCCCATCATGCCATCATTACGACACACGTTAACGGTTACTACATCCCAACAAACTAAAACAAATTACAACATATACACACAAACTGTGACAATTACGGGGTTGATATCGATCAGTTAAATTGTCCTGTATTTTATTTTTATGAAAAATCTCCGACTTCCCTACAATAAAATAAGTACAATAATAGGAATAGTTTAAGGTCTTATATCCTATATCACACTAAGTGCTATTTCAGCCGCTGCTCAGTCTCATACTTATCTTTGGGCTAGAATAGGGATGCTCAATATTTGTTATGACACTCATGAGTGGAGGTTAAATTTGGGACATGTTTTAGTATATGGGAGGGTTAAAAATGCTGTGCAGTCCAGGTAAAGCGGGGCACCTCCTCACACCAAATCAGAAAGATCCTCAGCTTTGGAGTCACTGTTGACTTGTATATGTAATCCTAGAAGTACCTCAGACCTGTACCCAGTGAACTACCCAGCAGCCGACTATTTTTTTTAAGCCTAATTACCGACATCTGCTGATATGTAAATTATTCAAGTTTTTTTGGCCATTTTGCTGAGCAGTAAGACTGAAAGTAAACAGAGGCATTGCAGGATGGAAGCATGTTATGTGAATATCCAACCCAAACAGTGCTGTCCTGCAGTTATCTGTTATAGACTTTGCATTATTATAAGTTTGTGCTCTTCTTTGTCTCACAGTGGACGGTGGATCTGCAGCCCTGTATACCAAACAGGAGAACGAACTTGTCACCATGAACTGCGACATAGATGGTACGTGCGGGTGAAACACTTCATCTCTCAGGGTTGGCGTCCGCATAAACACCAAGGTGATGTGGTGTCTTTGTCCTTATTTCAGGAGACATGGAGAATCAGGTGGAGGTCGAGGAAAAGACGAGGTTGATAAATCAGGTTTTGGAACTTCAGCACACATTGGAAGGTAAAAAAATAAAAAAATAAAAATTAAACAAACCCTCAAACACACAAACATAATTTTACCAGAGAGGAACAATGATCTCATGGATGAAACACTCTAAAATTATACAACAAAGCCCATATTTCCTGGTTTTATATCAGAAAACATCCGCTGACATTAGAGTGCTTTTCACTGCTCCCTAAAACCGATTAAATAAAACCTGAAGCGCTCGGTTTGCTCTCCCCTGCTGAGTATTTCTGTTTTCAGACGCTGGATGTTTTATGCCAGCAGATTTCTGCATCCCGTTGACGCGACCGTCTGTCCACCAGTGCAGTAGGGGTGAGCAGCAGACAAACGGAAACGGTCATCAGAATATTTTTAGCAGACAAAAACCTCCACTGGAAACCTTTGGCTCTCCCCTCCACAGTGTAACTCATGCCTGGAGCAGTCAGGCTTTTTAGTGCTGTGTTTTAAGAGTATGAGAAGCAAGCAGATAGTGATGGGTTGATCCAACAGTTTGGACAAACGGGGTCCAGGGCCAGTTAAAAAAACAGTACATTATGTTGGTCAGATTGATTGGTGCGCTCAGATTAGTGATGGTGCTCACCATGAATAAGTGGTTTTTGTAGAAATCGCCTAAGTCAAAAGTCGCACAAGTTGGATTTTCGCGCTAGCTGGATGGCTCTCTGCAGGTCCCAGTTTTTCCTGACATTAATTCCAATAAAATCATCACCTAAATCGGATCACGCAAGTCGGATTCTCGCCCACCTCGGATGAAAAATCTGGTCCCGTTGTAATACATAATCCAATTAATAATCCAATTAAATGTGATGGCATAAGTCGGGTGAGTTTGGCACTAAAACCCTCCTCAGCTCCCGTCACGCCTACACACACACACACACACACTAACAATGCTCGGAGGTCGCTTGAGTGTCTATACAGTCACGTGATGTCTGGATTGGGTGTACTGGGCGAATCACTTCCTTTCACTGGAGACAATCACGGCAAGCGCAGGAGTCTAACGTAAGTTACGAGCAAAAACAGGAGATTATAAAATCCGCGGAAGCAAATGCAGGAATGAAGCAGAAAGCCATTGCAGCAAAATTCGATATTAGACCCCAAACTGTCGGATATATTGAAGAATCGGATTTTATCCGACTAATAAGGCAGATATAATTCCATGGTCCATTTGAACCTGACTTGGGTGATTTCTACTGTATTTTACATCCATGTGTTTGTTCATGCAGACAGTGGGTGGACCGGTACTTACGCAGCGCCTTTGCTTTCTAGCTGAGCCTTCAGAGCTCTTTGACAGGATTTAAAGAGCCGTGTTTGCGCACACAAGTCGCATGTTTTTGTCGTGACATTTAGCGTGACATGACCTACGTCACTTCGATGACCAAGAAAATAGAGCTTTAAAAGAAACGGCGCCATTGCATTTTAACCCCAACCACGTTGTTTTATTGTGCCTATACCCAACAAAGTGGTTTTTAGTGATAAGTAATAGCGTATTTTAAATTAGCAGCATATTTAAAATAATACAATTGAAGTGTAACAATCTGTCAGACCCAGATAAGCGGCAGAAAATGAATGGATGAGTGTAAATCTACTGATAATTCAGCCACATTGATATAGATTAACCTGCCTAGAAACCTAGAAACTGTTCCCCTTTTTGTTTCAGACCTGTCGGCACGAGTCGATGCAGTCAAGGAGGAGAACCTGAAGCTGAAGTCGGAGAACCAGGTGCTTGGGCAGTACATCGAGAACCTCATGTCGGCCTCGAGTGTCTTCCAGACCACCGACACCAAGAGCAAGAGGAAGTGAGCTTCCCTCAGAAGAAAGCTGGAGTCCTGGGCCAGCAGCTGGGAGAGGAAACCCATCGTGGAGACGTGGAGACGTGGAGGGGGGGTTGTTTCCTCAGCAGACGTGGGTGTTTTTGTAACTACTTACCCGAGTCAAAACTAACAATTTAATTAACAGCTAAACCCATAAACTGACTTGTAGATGTAAGAAATATCTATAACATTAATCTGGCCCAGGGCTGTTTTTCCATCAGCTTCCTCTCCACACTACAGACGAGGTAGGCGTCACCCCTTTAACACGAAAACAGTAAATTAAGAGGCGGAGGGTCTTCTTGAGTTTGTCCTTAATGCTCGCTGTCAGTAAGGTTTGTGTTTCTGTTCCGGTTTCCCGTGGACGTCCCGCCGTTCAAGTGTTGCGTTTCAAGCCGACCCTCAACCGAACCACAGGTACTCTTCGACCGTCGACCTCGTTATCAGCACTGGTTTAATTTATTCATTTTTGTAAAGTATTTTGTACGACAGCTGGATCTGTTCAGGTCTCGGATGTCATCTCGTCTCTGTAAAGCACGACTGTGTTCCTCCACTTAGAAGCTGGCGGGCTGAGCAGTATTATGGAGTGTGTTTTTGGATGGCACGTTTGAGCGTTTGCGCTATTAGCATATCTAATGAGATGTCAATAAATCAATAATCACTGAAAAGTAGACTGTATAAAGTTACTGAACTTTTTCTAATCAGTAGTAAAACCTTTGAAAGCTTGTCAGCAATATAAATAAAAGCACAGACACTAAAACTCATGTGAACTCAGACTAACAGATTTTGTGTTGACCAACGTCAGTGAAGTCGGATTTTCTCTCTTTTTTTTTTCTTTTTTTTTTTTTGCAGATCTGCGAGTTCATTAATGAGCGTTTGGCCCAAATTCAGCCAAAGGCCGCAGGATAAACGTAAAGTTAAACTTGTTCCCTGCCTTCCCCTTTAACAAAAAGCAGCAAAGAGGCCTCGAGTGCTATCGATCCACTCGGCCTGGAAGATGGGCTTGATTGTAAGATGAGCTGATGCGCCCGGAGGGGAGGGTGTGCACGACGTCCTCTTCTTCAGACAGAAGGGGAAGACAGCGGAAGGGTGAAATTAAATTTAATCTGAATAAAATTTTATTCCCACTATCCCAAACAGTAATGTGCTGTTTGAAACGAGAGGAATTAGCAATGCTAAGGGAGGCAGTGACAGCTGTATATGCTGTAATTTATCAATGTTACTTTGTACAGTTGTACAGTAGGCTTTTCATTTCTTCCTGGCATGCCGTCTGTGCCCTGCCTACACATGTTCTATCATCCCGTATGCAGACGCTCTGCAGCTTTGCCTTGAAACTCTGTTTTAATAAAATCCTAAGAGCAAGCCTCTGGCTGATTATTTTGTCACCTGCACACCTAAAGTCTGTAAATACTGTTCAAAAAATTTAAAGGAGCACTGAACACATCGGATCTCAGTGAGGCAAAAAGTCCTGCTGATATCTACACTGATGTGAGCCGGGTAATGTGTCAGGAGCAAAAAGCTGCTGCATCGTTTGATGGAAATGGAAATTATCTACATACAGAGGCTGAATTCAAAGACGCCTGGAAATCAAAGTGGAAAAAAATGATACAGCAGGCAGGAACATTCTGCTCAAGTTTCATTGCAGCAACTCACAATGGTCCTCAGCAGTTTGGATGGCCCTTACCTGCTTGTATGCATCCCTGACAGTGCCGGGGCTCCCAGTGAGATGATGGATGGTGTCCTGGGGGATCTCCTCCAGGGTATCACTGGAGCTCCTGGACAGTCAGAGGTGCAGCCTGGCGGCTTCAGATGGCTCGAAAAATAATGTACTAGAGGTGTTCTATTGGATTTAGGTCAGGTAAGTGTGGGGGGCCAGGCAATGGTACCAGTTCTGTCATTCTCCAGGAACTGCCTGCAAACTCTCACCACATGAAACCGGGCTTCCGGGAGTAACCCAGAACCCACTGCACCAGCATAGGGTCCAACAATAGGTCCATGGATTTCATCCCGATACCTGATGGCAGTCAGGGTGCCGTTACCTAGCCTGCAGAGGTCTCAGCGTCCCTCCATGGATATACCTCCACAGACCATCGCTGACCCACCAACAAACTGAATGATGTTACAGGTAGTACAACGGTCTCCACGGCTTCTCCAGACCCCTTCACACCTGTCACGTGCTTATGGTGAACCTGCTCTCATCTGTGAAAAGCACAGGGTCCCAGTTCTGCCTGCCAATTCTGGCCCTGGCTCCACAGGGCTGGGCAGTGAGCACAGGGCCCACTGGAAGGTGTCGTACCCCCAGCCCCCCCTCATGAAGTCTGTTTCTGATCGTTTTGTCAGACATCCACACCAGTGGCTGCTGGTAGATTAGTGCTCATCCTGTTCCTCGGTACACAAAGGAGCAGATCCCAGCCCTGCTGATGGGTTAAGGACCTTCTACGGCCCTGTGCAGCTCTCCTGGAATCTCCATGCTCTGAGACCGTGCTGGGAAACACAGCAAACCTAATGGCAATGGCACGTATTGATGTGCCGTCCTGGAGAAGTCAGACTACCTGTGCAGCCTCTGTAGGCTCCAGGTATGGCCTCGTGCTACCAGTAGTGACACTGAGCCCAGCCAAATGCAAAAGTAGTGAAAAGATGAGGCGAGAAAAATGTGAGTGTCCTCCACCTGTAAAACCATTCCTGTTTTGGACGTTGTCTCATTGTTGCCCCTCTAGTGCACCTGTTGATAATTTGATGAAGACCAAAGCAGCTGAAACTGATGAACCCCCCCCCCACTTACCTGACCAGATCAACATCCTAGAAGTTTAATTGACTTAATGCTGAACTCTGATAAAAAGTGTTCCTTTAATTTTCTGTGCACTGTATAAAAGCCATGACAAACCCTGGTGTTTCTCAGACTATAGAGCATGAAAATATGGACTGTCGGTGACGTGAACATGAAAGAAGGGAAAGAATATCCCAGAAGGCTCACTGATACCATCATACTGACTCCTGCTGTTACCCTACCTTATGGAAGTGATCGGTGTGCTGTCATCATGACTTATGTAAAAACTGCCCGAGTTACTGGAACAAATGTAAAGACAATTGAGAACCAATAAAATGTTAATTCTGTCTGCTTATGCTCCCTAATTATGGCTCCACTGTCTGTGCATCCAAGGCACTTTTTATTGTGAGGTAAAGACCATCCAGCTTCACCTGCTGTAGCCCTACTCCACCCAGTATGCACCGCTACATATGGACAGTGCTGTGGGTTCCGCTCAGGAGACCGGCAGGGAACATAATTCACAAATTAATTCAATAAGACTTTAAACTAGCAGTTTGGTCCATAAAATCATCAGAAAGGTGTTTACCGATGCCACGCCGACTTCGCTTTTCATCCCTGGAAGCCGTATCCATCCTTGTCCAGCCTATGGAACAACTCCAAAACAGATGCCAGAATTCAGAGAAAAATGTGCTACTTCTTTTGTTTTTTAATTAAATAAGTTTATTTTCAAGAGCAATGTACAATTTGCAAACAAATGTAAACAGGGACATCTGCCAGCGTGTGGCAAGACGGTGAACTACAAAAGCTTGAGACAATAATAGAAACCAAATTAGCATCAACGTCTTCCCCAGGCAGCAAACTAGGATCTGACCTCCGGCCAGCCTGGATCGAGCACTGCTGAGTGAGGCGCGTCTTTACGGGTTTTCATTCTGTCTCGCAGCTGATGGCCACGGCTTTAACACTCGCTTATTTTTGCTCCAAGCGCTGACGGTTTGATTTGTGACAGACCTTGGCTCAAAGTAAGCACATCAGAGGCATTTAGGAAAACCGCCTCCAGTCATTCAAAACACTGCAATATTAAATCTTTACCCATACTGCAAAACTAATTACAACCAAAACCCATAAATATGGTAGTCAGTGCTAATCCTCAGTTCTTAAATGCTATAACTTAGTATAAAACAGCCATGAAAGTAAGTAATGCTCATTACAAACTAGCTAAAATCTAAACAGAACATCCATATTTTTTCTTTAAAGAGGTAATCTTTAACTTTAAGCTGAGGCGAATTTGTCTGTCCTGAAGCTGTAGTGACATCTCACACAGCCTTCCTCACAGCCCGGCGTCCTCTCCTGCTCTTGAAACCCGAACATTTTGAATATTTGCCAAACCGTGTCCTCGAACACGTTCTTAGAAAAAGAAAAAGGACACTGAGAGAATGGAGTCTAACGTGACAGATGTAGCCCCCGCGATATGCTGTTAAAATGGAGCGAACAACGCGCAGACGCCCTCTGCTGCTCTGAGAAGAGAGGATGTGATGGAGTATATTCAGAGGCAGCAGAGACACGGCGAGCAGGAACTGTGGTGGGAGAGGGGGCGTGGCTTTTTACGGACTGACAGGCGTTTCCACAGCAATGGCTTACAGAGGGAGAGACGGATGAAGAAAATGGATGGAGGAGGAAGAGGGTAAACAGCTAAATGCACAGACTCTCTGGGGAGCTCGTCTGAGTAGACGGGAAGAGGGAGAAACACGCTGAGGGGAGGGTGGAGGGTGGAGGGGGAGGCGTGGATGGGGGCAGCCGGTGGGGTGAGAGCAGGCTACCACTTTGAAGGAAATGCATGCTGCTCCCGCTCAGGGAGGAGGGAGCAGCGGCGGCGGCAGAGATGGCCCTTCCACCTCTTCCCCATCAGGGCAGAAAGGAGACAGCAGGCGTGGCGTTTGCCTCCTCAGTCTTTCCGTACCCTCCTCTTCCTCACAGCTTGTTTGTGGCTCTCTTCGGCGACGTCTCCTTCGTCCTTCATCTGCGGGACAGAAAGTCAAGAGCCAGGTTTGACGGAGGAGTTGTAAAACACCACTCGTGCAGCTGACACATTATCAAACTGTAAAAGCTTTATGAGGCGTTGGGGACACATCAGGCTGACCATAAAGCCCATCTTGGAAGTGTAGCCAACGGTCTCAAGCAGCCTGTAAAGGAACTCAGAGTTTTTATTCTGGTGGGTGTGATACAATTTTACAATCACATTCAGGTCTAGAAATGCTTGGAAGGTGAAACATCAGGGGCGTGTATATAAATCCCAGTCATCTCTGTCTATTCTTTGAAAACCATCCACTGCTCCGCCTGACCTCTGTCAGCTGGAGCGAGTGAATTACGGAGTCTGAGACTGTCTTGAAAGGCGGCTCTCATATTTTGCCCTCTTAGAGTGACTGCTGCATGCATCACTGTGTGTGAGGGAAGAGCACAAACATACTCACAGAGGCATATTTCTTTGGCTACTTTTATGGGGACATTAGGCCCTCATTAAGGGATGTTTTTGACTGTAAAGCCCATCTCATGAGGGCTACTGCCAGCCATACTGCAGGATACCTATAAAAGTAAAGAGCCCCAGGCAGCAGCAGACTTGAGTGTCTCAGTAAACCTGCACAGCAGCTTTGGGGCAAGAAACAGAGAGCCTAGCCAACATCCAACAAGGAGAACAGGGGAAAAACCCTGAGTGATCTAGAAACCAAGACAAACGATGCATTACTTCCTCTAAAACGATCTTATCGACATCTTTTAGTGATCTCGGCTCGGGCTGTGAGTGAGTTTGGGCTTTTAGGAACAAAAGCAGACTAATCCAGAACCCTTTAAATTACAGCTAAAAGTCTTCAATTACATGAGGACAGTTCAGATGTCCCTGTTTTACATAACTTAATATCTCACTCATCAGTTCTCCCTGCCGAACAAATCCGATTAGGTGACGCCAACCTCATCTTCTAATGTTCTCCCCGGAGCTTTGCTTTCCTCTTCTCCTTCTTCCTCCTCCTCCTCCTCCTCCTCCGCTTCCTCTTCATCATCATCATCATCCCCCTCTACATGGTCTCCTCCTGCTTCTGCATCCTCCTCCTCAGCTTCTTCTGTTGGTTTGAAGAAAAGAAAAAAGAAAAAAAGAGGACAGTAAGGGGTGGGAAAATGATCCAGAATGATGCAGCAGTAAAAGTACCAACAGTTGAATGTGTGCCACCTGCAGCTGGTGCTGCTTCTGTAGCCTCAGCTGCTTTGCCTTCCTCGTCTACTGCCGCCTCCTCTTCTTCTTCCTCCTCCTCCTCCTCTTCTTCTTCCTCTTCCACATCAGCCTGGGGCAGATCCACCTTTTTGTACACATAGTCATCCTCTGATTTCTGGGACACAAACAGGAGACAGCATTACACTCAGGAAGAAGTTGTGCACATTTTCAGAAATATACGGTAATATTCAGCAAGTTCTCGGTACCTTTGGCCAGCAGAAGAGCACGAGCAGTCCTACAGGCAGGCCTACTGTCAGTATGTAGATCACCCAAAGCCACGGCCGCTCCTCTGCTGCCATCATCAGCTGAGCAAAAATCCCTGGCTGTAGAGATGGAGGGACCAGAGACAAAGAGCAAACTGTGAGAACTTGTGAGTCTTTTCCCACAGAAACGTGACAGTCCCGTGCTAAAACCACATGCACCCAGCGAGCCTGCACACATGCCGCTGACCTCGTTAGCGCTGGCCACCAGTTTCTTCAGCCCCCAGCTGTCAGACGCCCAGCGGTCAGCCACCTCCTTGTGAGAGGTGATAATGAAGTTGTCAAAGTAGATATCTGAGGTCATGGACCACAGCTCCAGTCCCAGAGCCCTGAATGGTGTCATCCTGAACGGCTGAAGGTCCTCAAAATAGTCCGGGTTGAGGATCTTACGAGGCTTCCACACTCCCTGAGGAGCAGACACAGAACGCGGAGGGCTCTGTCAGCAGCAAAGGACTCACAGATACAAATATGGGGGCTATTGGCCGACAAGATGATAATAATATGCATTAGCTAATGTCACGGTTTTTAGCTTTTATCTAAAGACAAAAATGAATAAGTAAAAACTATATCAAAAATTAAAGCGCTTAGGACCGGTGGAGGGGCAACTTGGTGGAGACCATGACATAAACTGAAGCTTATCAATTCAATTTTATTTAAACAGCACCAAATCACAGCAGTCGCCTCAAGGCACTTTATATTGAAAGGTAAAGACAAGACACTCACCAACACTCAGAGGACCCCCTGCTGAGCAAGCACTGTCCCACAGTGGGACAGTATGAATAAAACACCAGAACAAAAATGCTAAAAGCTCAGTCAGACAGACATTACCTGATAGTTAGGATTGTCCACCAGAGGGGCTTTCCACTTGCCCTTGTACTGGGGGTTGTTGATCACTGGGCCGCTTCCACTCCCCACAGCCAGGAGCCGTCTCACAGGCTGGGTTAGGGATCTGCGGCGCCTCCCATTCTCCATCCATCTCCTCGTCCCTGAGGACACACAGCCACAAGCTGTCATCCTGAACCGTTTCAGTTCGCACGAGCGTAAGGCTAGTCTGAATGGGTTTCTTTACCAGTCTTCTGGTTTCTCTGCATTAGGGTCTGGGACAAACTCGGGCTCGTCATCCAACCAGCCCTCCGGCTTCACCGCATCAGGATCTTCGATCTTTGCAGGCGCATCCTCATCCCTTGGTCACACACACACACACACATAAGGATTTATTATTTGTTTTTATGCCTTTACATTTTGAGTTTTCCCTTTAATATCTAAGCTATAAAGTGTGAGAAAAAAAAAAGAGTGAACAACATTTTAGCAAATGAGTGGTAGCCTTAATCTGCATGTCACTCTGCATGCTAGTATGGAAGGCTATAGTCACCAGTCATCGGGCTTCACAGCCTCGGGATCAGGAATCTTGGCCCTCTCGTCCCAGTCATCTGGCTTGGAGTCTTTTGGGTCATCTATTTCTTTGGGCGGGTTGACCGGAGGCACCACGTCCTCCAACAGGCTGCCGCGGCTCACACTCGACTGGTCGATGAACATCTCGTAGCTGTTGTCCGGGTTCAAGACTGACGACAGACGGCAACGAGGAAAGTAGGAGTACAGTCAATTTTAATGTCGTCCAGTGAAATTTGAGTCTTACTATAAAATCAGATGATGCTACGAAGTAAACACCTGAGTGCTGACTCTCTTTCAGCTGGCTGCATACCCAGCGTGTAGAGGTGAGTCTTCTTGTCGGTGTAGAATTTCTTGAGGTCGACGTCGGCTCTCTTCGCGTGCTTTCTCCATGTCGTCGTTCAGGGGATTCTTGTGGCGGAAGATGAAGTGCAGCTTGTAGTCCTCGCCACATTTGTCCGGTCCAAACATGATGGTGTAGGGTGTACGGTCATGGAATTGCTCCTGTAGTACAGAATTGGGGGGGGGAGTGAACATTTAGTGTATTTGCCAAATTTTACCCACTTCTACTCAACATGAGACTAAAGCAGCAATACGTAACTGAACGAAGTACATGTACATAACACAA
>JAMQGT020001894.1:0-13734 GCA_024447675.2 Pterophyllum scalare
CATGAAAACAGTGATCAGCCTTCGGGTTTAAAAAAATGAAACGGCTGCTCTGTTCTTGTCTGTCAGGAGAGAACGGCTGGTGTATGTGGGAATCAGTGTGGAGAACATCATTCCTGTGAGTACATGACGAGAGTGACCGCTTCAAAATGTCACTTCAGTGGGACGGCGCTCCACCCGCTTTGTTTTTCTCCGACTGTGGAAGCAGAATATTTACATTTGGTTGAATTTCAGTCATCACTAAAGTGCTTTTCATGCAAAAGAGCCAAACAAAGACAAACATAACTGCCACAAAGATATTTAAGGTGTGTGAAATGATCCACGACCTCAAGTTCAGCATTAAATAACGTGCAAAAAAGAGCTGCTTAACTGCTAACACGGCGAGTTCTCAGGTTTTTCTATTCTATCTAAAATAGTTCAGATATAAATCATCCTTTCTTGATAATGGTAGAACTGGCCTCAGTGTTTGGGTCTGTAGAAGTTCAGATTTTACTGTGCTGCAGTTAAGAGAAGACTCTGCTGTCTTAGGAGGGAAATGAGGAGGAAGAGGAGAAGTCTGCGAAGAAGAAGGATTCCAAAAAGAGCAAAAACCTCGGGAGAAGGTCAACCAGAACCAGGAAACACATCAGCTACAGGTGGGTGTGGCCCGTTGGGGGTTACAGGTACTGCAGGAGTCGTGAAGTGTAGAATGGATGTTTCCCCTATTTAGAGCCTTTGTTGTTAAATTTCATGGTTATTTAGACAAGACCAGCAGATCTGAGAGATCTGTCGATGGGTGGAAGGGTGATGCTTTTGACTGTCGACCTCTTCAAGCCAAATGGCTCTGAAACACTTGAGAACATCATGTATGCCCGATGATTTAATTACTCACACGTGGAAATTGTTAAAATATTCCAAAAAGACGCGTCAATCATCTGTTTTGTTCCAGGTTTGATGACTTTGACGATGCCATTGATGAGGCCATAGAGGAGGACTTCAGGGACCTCTGTGGAGGTGACTCACTGACATCACACAGACTTCATATCAGAGCTCAATTAAACACAGTTTCAGAGGAGGTCGGTGTATGTGCAGGTAATCCCTCTAAGCCTAAAGCTCAGGTTTCACACTGCACCGAACAGTTTTCTTCTACTCTTGGCTTTCTGTGATGTCACAGAGAGAGAGGATATCCCTGATTTGGTTATCTCAGACATAGAAGTCCCATTTACCTGCTGTTTACGAGGGGCAGCCAATGAGAAGAAAGAGGCTTTAAAGAGAGAGGAGCTTGTTTCAGCAAAGGATGAGCATCGAGGTCCTCTTTCATTTATTTTAGGTCAACTTTTTTGCTGTACTCCTGTTTCAGGAGCAGGGCGGGGCAAAGACATCACTACCAGCCTGTCAGAGGACGGGAAGGAGAGTCAGCGGCCAATCAGAAGCCAGACTCATACTGCCCGGAACAGGAAGAAGCGAAGACTGAACGACCTGGAGAGTGACAGCACGGCGGCGGAGAGCGAAGATGAGTTCATGCTCAGCAACAGGTGACACACCGAATTTCCCCTGGATTTCTTGTTCCTCTCTTCTCTGCCGGTTTATTCATCTCCCTCTTCCTCCTCCAGCTCAGAGGACGAGGATTTCGGGGCATCGGGAGCAGATGATGATGAAGAGGAGGAAGACGAAGATGCTGGCACTGACGGCGGCAGCTGGGACCGCAGGTCTCGCCCCAGAAAGGCGCTGAGAGGAGTGGCTAAACACAGACCCGGCAGGACCCGAGGGCGGGGCAGGAAACGGCTGAGACGGCGGCGGAGACGCTCCTCTGACGAGGAGGAGGAGGACAGCGAGGAAGAGATGGGTGAGGAAGATTTATTCTTACTACAGAAGGAATTTGGTGTATTTGAATAAGGAAGCTTTGTATTAGTATTAAATACATATTAAGACAATTATCATAAAAAATATATCATTAATTATAAATGACTTAATTACAAACTTTTGAGATGCGAGTCAAATTTTAGGCTTTTTTAAAATTTAGATTAGTTTTTGTTTTAACTTTCATTCCAGATTTATGTAGGAGCCAAAGATTATTCTGTGGTTTTAGAGGGGGTGGGTGGGTTAATGGGTGGGTAGGTGGGTTGACTGGATGGATGGATGGATGGATGGATTTGTTGATGGGTGGGTTGATGGGTGGATGGATTTGTTGATGGGTGATTATAAAAAAGTTACTGTCACATTATTGATTGATAAATGATTGGTTTGATCACAGTCGTCTTCCTTCACGCTCTCCCCAGACTCAGATCAGTTCAGTGACATGACGGACAGCAGTGGTGACAAGAAAAGGCGGGGCCTGAGACGGGGCCAGCACCAGCAGGTCAACTACCGCGAGACGTCGGAGTCGTCCAACGACTCGCACGGTTCCACGAAGAAGGAGAAGGTGAAGCGCCACGGCAGACCGCGCAAGGAGCGACTCTCCAGTGACTACAGCGACGGTCAGTCGCCCTGCAGAGGGGAAGCTTTTTAATCAGGCTGAAACTAAACACTCAGCTCATTAAGGAGTTATCTGCTGATTATGTTGTTTCTGGATTCATCTCCATGAAAATTTTAGATATTGTTATAAATCCCAGTTCATCCAAAAAACAGTTTAGCAGGTGTTACCATTAAAACTATCAAAAAGCAAATGGTCACTAGTTATTGTTTTATTTATTTTTTCATAACCTGCTTTTCTTTCTTTTTCCCCCTTTAGTGTCGCCTTCTTCCAGAGACTCGGAGGAGGACGATTATGAAGACGAAGAGGAAGATGACCAGAGGAGGAGAGTGAACAGGAGGAGAAGACATGAGGAAGACCTCCGGACAAGAAGGACGAGAGACAAGAGAAGGAGATACGAAGACGAGGACGCGGGAGAAGGGGGAGGCGGCTGAAGAGGAGACTGCAGGAGGAGGAGGACGAGGAGGAGAGAGACAAGCGGAGGAGGTTAAAGAGGACACACAGAGAGGAAGAGGAGGATCCAGAGAAGATGGGCAGGGGGAAGAGGAGAGAGATCCTGTCACAGCAGCGGCGCAGACGACTCGCCCAGATGCTGAAGAAACGGCGTCCTTCGACGGATGAAGAGGAGGACGAGTCGGACTCCGAGTCGTCATCAGAAGAGGATCGTCCGGTCCGCAAAAGACTGAACCGCATCGACTCGGATGATGACGAAGAGGAAGATGAGGAGGAAGAGGAGGATGAGGAGGACGAGGAGGAAGAGGACGGGAGACAGAAAATGACGACCAAAAAGTCTTCAGCGGGGGTGAGGAGGGCTGACAGTGACGCTCAGGAAAAGGGGAGGGGCCGCAGCCTGTCTCCACCAAACGGACATCGGCCCTCCAGAGGCGCAGAGCCCAGGGACGCTGTGGGGTCAGGCAGACAGGGCAGACACAACGGTCCCTCACATCCGGAGGAGGAGGAGGAGGAGGAAGAGGAGGAACAGACGGACTCGTTAGACTCTGTCCAGAACAGTCTGCAGTCATGATGGCTGTTTGCGCGCACACCGCTCGCTTCTTTGTTCCACTTTTTCTTTTAGCCGTCGAGCCTCTCGCCACAAACTGGATCTCACTGACTCACCTTCCTCGCTCTTCTTCCTCGCTGTCGTATTGTGTTAGAGTGCAGCTGTCCACCGTTACACGCTGGAACACAAGCTCACGGTTGCCCCTTTTTTCTTTTTCTTTTTTTTTAAACGGGCGGGCGGACCAAACGCCTCCCGGCAGCTGGACTGGCTCCACCTCACCGTCCACCCGACGGGTCCACGGGACACGATCACAGCTGACCGAGCTCCCATGGGGGGTTTGTTTGTCGTGTACTTCATCCTACAGCACTTCGTCATTCTCATAGCACTTAATAAGCCGGCACAGAGGAGGGCGTCGGCATCGGAGCGGGCGCTTTGGATCAGGTGATGCTCAGAGAACAAAGTCTCTGTAATGGTGACGATTAGCAGCGCGACAACAGACTGAATATTTGATCTCTGAAGTGTTGCTTCACGAAAATACAAACTAGCATTTAGGAAACTGTGGTTAATCATTATTTTAATGATGTGGAATCATCGTGGGCTATGAAGGAACTGTAGCTGAAGTCATTTACAACAAATGCAACAAATTTAAACAAATTTTCAAATTTCTAATTAAGTTAGAAACTAAATATTCACATTTAAAGCAGAATCTCCCTGTGTGATTATCGGAGAATTTCACATTTCTCAGTGGGCTAAGGTTTGGGAATGGCTCTTATCACCTGAAACATTCATTATTTGAGACATTAGATAAAATAAGTGGCCCCTGCAGCTTATTTCTGAAGACAAACAGCCAGAAACTGCCCACTGTCCGGATTCCGACCTGTTAGCTTCCTGTTTTTAGGAACGTTCTGGGGCCCATTCTCACACGGATCAACATTTTAGTCGGATAAAATGGTTTGAGATCGGGAGAGATCCTGGATATTTTGGTTCTTCGAAGCAGCTGGAAGGTCACAGCTGTAGGTTTATTCAGTGTAGCTGATGTTAAATGATGGCCGGCTGTGACCAGTAATTACTCAGGACCATCATCCTGATCCTACAGCGCTCCCTGACTCCGTCTCTCAGTTCAGTCGGTTCACATCTTCCCCCGGCCCTGAACGATTCACCGCTGCTGCATCCTCAGAGGAGGAGGTCCCTCTTCATCACCCTCTAATCAGCCCGTTAATATTTGTAATCAGTTTATCTCTCAGTTCCTTCCTCTGTGAGGTCTCAGCCACGAGCCTAACTCTAACCCAGTGTTTTAGAGAAAAGCAAAAAGGACGTCTTTTAGTACAAAAAGACGTCCACGAGATGTTTGGATTCACGTCTGTAAGAATGAGGATTTTATTTTGCCCCAGATTGCCGAGTTTTGGGAAAACGGCACATTGTGAGTGGTCTGAGGTTAGGGTGACTGAGAAGGGCAGAAGGCATCAGCTGCTCTGTGACCCGTTCATCGGAAAAGTTTGTCCTCATGTTCTTGGTGAGCTGCTGCTGACTCTTAATCTGAAGGAGTAAGTTTGTGACTGCAGTGGAAACACGTTCATTCTTCTTCTCCTGTAGTTTTTTTTCTCTCTTTTTGAAAAGTCTGTCCCCACAGCCTCAGATTATTTAATCCAGCTGTGCTAATCTAGGCTTCGAAGAACCAAGAAATCCGATCTGCATCGCCGGGTTTAACTGATCCCGGATCTTCCGGCTGATCCCGCTCTTTAAATCCCTGGGAGCGTCCCTGTCGAGCTTCTTCTCCACGTCACCGTTTTGATCCAAAGTGTTTGGCTTCCTGTTGTCCTCACGCCGGTGCGCTCACGTTCGCTGTACATACTCTGCCTGCTCCCTGTAAGATATAGATGTTCAGTTCTCTTAGTCCTCTTGTAAAATATAGTGTTATATTTTCTATATGAAGGAGAGGAGGAGAGATGCTGCTGCGAGTGACGTGCAGATTGACCGGCGTTCAGCAGTTTTGGTTTTTGCTGCCGAGTGATGTCAGACTGGGGTGGAGCCATTCACCGGCAAAATCCCGCCCCACGGCATGGCCCCGTGGCTCGGCCCCACACCGCCCCACTTTTACCAGTTTGAACATTTCGTGTCCCCAGGGAGGAGACTCTGGGAGGTTGTAAGGAGGGACAAAGCTTTATTTTTGCCTGAGGCTCAGGGGAGGAAATTGAACACCGATCACTAATCAGACTTTGTTTTGTCAGCTTGTGTTTAAGCGTCGCACAGTCGAGTCACTGTTCAGGCTTTAAATGACTTTAAACCTGCTGTTATTGAAAAGAGGCAGCCTCACCTTTGAAAGCTCTGCTCGAACGTTTCCGCCTTACCCAGACTTTTTACTCTCAGTGAAAGTCGCTCTTTAAAAACAGATTTAGAGTTCAGGTGGATGACGGTTAAAGTCCAGGATTCAAATTACTCTGATTTACCCTCAAAATACTCTGAGAGGTGTAAAAAGGTTCAGTCTGAACAATAAAACACATTTAGATAGATCAGCTGTATTTTCTCTGTAACGTGTTTTCTACCATGAATATAACCGTCTCACTTCCTTAATCAATGTAATGTAGTTATTATGCATAATTAGATCAATTGGGAGGAAATCAGTAGAAATAAAAACACAAAGTGCAAAAACAGTCAAATTTTTTTTCATATTATGCATATGTTATTGTTTTCTCACTGCCATCATGATGAATCTGCTCTGTAAGTTACAAATTTACAAATGTCAGAAAAGTTCAGACGGCTTTTAGCTAACAGCGGCCCGAGTTCATAAAAATCCCTACTGATCGCACACAGGTGGGTGGGGCTTCTATGCCTGAGATGACCATAATTGGGATATCCTGCATCTGTGACCACATACAGATTCAAGGGTAGAAAAAAGTGATTACATCCACCAGTGGAGCTAACGCGCGCACATACACACGATCAGGCCTCACTGACAGGTGAGGTGGCACCTGTCAGTGGGTGGGATGTGTTTGGGAGTGAGGGAACACTGACTCACCCTCCAATCTAAGACGGGAGTAATTAAGCAGAGTTACAGGCTGACAGCTGCAAACTGTTTTAAACTAATAGTCACAAACAGCACCTTTAAAGGAGCGTTTTGTAATGACCCTCTGCTAAATGTAACTAAAAACCACCACCAGGGGGGCAGCGTTTTACCAGCAGGTGTGTTGAGATGTTTTCAGATGTGTGCTTCTGTTTTTGTTTCTTTTTTTAAATTCCTACTGAATTCACGAGAAGCTTTGACTCTCGCAGCCTTCACTGTACATAAGATTTTGTTCTTAATGACTTGCCTGGTTAAATAAAGGTTGTGCTGACTCACTGCACCATCTTGTGGTAAAACGTGGTATTACACTGAAAGTTCAGCTCAGCCCCAGTTCAACTTCAGCCGATATCTCTTAAAAATGTTTTGGAGGTAAAGTCAGTGTTTGTTTCTCACCTTCTGCTTGTAGCTTTAGTTAAATTTGAAATATTTTACAGGAATGTACAAAAAAAGTACCTTCACAGAGACCTGGCAGTGGGACAGCGACAGCTATTTTCTTATGAACAACGTTCACCTGGTTTTAGTCTGAAGCCTTTGAGGCTCAAGAAGGATTTAGTTTTTCTGTGTTTAACCCAGCTGGAGTCCAGTATGCTCTTTAACAAGTACCGATGTGTCAGAGAACTCCCTTTGAGGGATTTTTAAATTGAATCTTCAAAGACTCTAAAATATCTGATGCTGCCACATTAGAGCAGGTTTATTTTGAATTTTCTTCTGTTTTTTAAGTGCCGGTGCTTTTTTTGGTGTTACTCTGCTAAAAGCTCCGAAATCCCACTGAATCGTTCAGACTGAAGAATCGTTCAGACTGAAGCTCGCGGGCGACTGAAGCTCACTGCCAGCTCTCAGTAAATATTCTTTCAGGCACTTCCTGTTTGTCCAGGTGTTCACAGGGGTTACCGTTTCTCATGATCGTCTTGTGTTGGATTTAAAGGAGGAGTTTCTGAAAATCTTCTCTAGGTTAAACTGCTGTGTGCTCTGAGGGTTTATACTCATTTTCAGCCTCTGCTGACCCTTCAGAGGAAGCCCCGCCCCTTGCCCCACTCACTTGTTTAGCATTAAGGGCAGGTTAAAAGTGTTTTCATGCCTGCAGTCCAAAATCATTCCACTGAAGCCGATGTGCTGAGTGTCGGCCGCTGAAGCTGTTTAAACTGTTCAAACTGGATGTGGATGCGGCTCCTTCCATTTCTCTGTTGTACTGTTACCGTAGTACTGGTGTAACATAAATGTTTTCTAAGTTATTAAAACCGACATCCCGGCATCTCCTCAAAAACACTCCGTCTCCGTGTCTCATTGTCGATCCTCGATCTCCTGCTTTTCCTGCTCCTGCCACATTTCCCACCTCACAGTCCGCTGATTTTTATTTTGTGTAACTTTGGTTCATTTTAATGAAGTCGTATAAAGTTCGACGCGCGGTCTCAGACCCTCAGAGTTCTCAGGTGGGTCCAAATGTGCAGCTTTGTTTCTCCAGCATTTTGGGCACTCAGATGAAGCTGGTGGCAGATCGTAGATAAAACTTCCATATTGATCACGCTGTTATGAAAATGCACCTTTTACACATTTCTCCAGTGAATTATTACAAGACAGATCAAACTGTGAGTCAGGTGATGTATCCTGTGATGCTCAGAGCGAGTAAATCTGATGTGTCTGCAGTTTAACAGCTTAAACACCTAACTCCTACATAAACACCAACGGTCACGAAAGAGTTTGAGAAGGTTTACATGCAGTGTTCCCTCAGTCATAAACAGGCTTTGTGTGTCTGATGTGACGCTGTGGGATATTCATGATCATAATTTCTGCTCCATAAAGCAGTCAAAGCACAAAAAGGGAGTTTTTAAAAAGAAGTGAACTTTATTTCTACTTTAAAAGGATGTTCAGACATTGATAGGTTGAACCTACTTCAGACTTGAGCTGAGACAGAGGCTCAGAGTCCTGAGAGGCAGATTTAAGGCAAACATCTCGAACTGCAGCACTGACAGAAGCAAAGAGAAGATGATGCCAGCATTTGTTGGTCCACTTTAATTTCACAGCATGAACACACACACGCTCCGCAGTCTAATTGATCGAGGGCTGGATGTGATAAATGGATACTTCACACAGAACTGAATTTCAGTGTCGATTATGAAAGCAGGTCATCGGGCCGTTCACCTCTAAGAAGCTCTCCTTATAAATGTAACGCACCCCCGTCCCTTACAGTGGTACGCTCCATAAACGCTTAAACTCGGATTACTGCGAGATGATGGAGGAACAGCCAACGCTCAACACGATCCATCCAGAAGTAAAAGTTTTGCTTCAAAGGATGGAGTGAGCCTCATCAGATGACCCCCATCACCTCCACCTCCCCCATATATTTATCTAAGGTTCAGGGAACAGCTAATCATCTTTTAGGACCACCATCATCAGATTTGCATTCTTGTAGGTCCAAAGACAAAGAGAAAATGTAGAAAACCTGAATAACTGTAATAATATTTTTTCTGTCTTTAATAATGTTTTTTTCCCTTTGGCACATGAACTACACCCAAACTGAAGGAGCAGGGAGGTGGACCAAAGTTTACAAAAGGAACAGTTACACAACAACAACACAACAAGATCCCAATCATGTTCATGTGATCAAGATTTCAGGCCAAATAATCATGACTGTGATTCCTGCAGCACTCAGAAATCCTGCTGCACACCTGCATGCTGTGTTTGTGCTTTTGGGTCTAAATCTGACCATCATTCACTAAAGAAACATCCCGCTGTATTCAGAAAGACTTTAAACTTATAACTGGCACCATAAACTCATCAGAAAGTGTTTCCTTCACACACAGAATACAGAGGAGGCTCTGCCCTCTGCTGGCCATCAGGAAGAATGCAGGTTCACCTTTTAGACCCGTCTTGTGTCCAGCTGCTGTTCTCCGCAGGATGGTGAACTTCCTGTTAGAGATGAGCTGAGCACACAGCTCAGTCTGACAGCGCCGGCACATCCACAGGGATCAGCTGCACTACAACTAATGCCACAGGCTTACACACAAGTCTACAACAACGAGGCAAAGTGGTGATTTCAGTGGTGTTCAGTGACCCACACTCACTGAGCACTTTAATAAGGACCCCTCACACACTGAGCTGAGCTCATCCATCTGTCGGCTTTCTGAGGAAACTCAGGGTCATGGTAACTAAGGAGGTGTTCCTAATGAAGTGCACAGTTTCACAGAGCTGAACATGTCTGAACATTAATGAAGTGGCAGTTCTTAAAAACTCTTTGGCATGTTTCTGACATGAATAACAAACATGGAGTCCTCTGTAAGGTGACATGTAAACAGTGTTAGCTGCACAAGTGAGTGCATGTGCCCAGAGTTTAAAAAGGGTAACAGAAAAATACAATTCAAAACAGATAAAGACATTAAATTGCAGATTAAAAATGACAAGCTGCTGACAGAATGATAAAGCTGAGGGAAAAAGAACAACCAAGAACGTGTAAACGACCTTAATAATCAAACTCTCTGATAGTTTCAGGATATTCAGATATTCCACAGACTGTATATGAAAGATGGATGCAGCCACAGTGACATCAACTGGTTTCTGAATACTCAATCTGAACTGTTTCGGTGTGGGGATTTGGACTCTTTGTTGCCATTAAATAGTCAAAAAATTTCCTCCTGTGTGTTCCTGAAGGAGGCGAAAGAAGGAAAGGTGTGAAGAAGGCAAAAGAAGAGAGGTGTGAAGGAGAACTAATGAGGACTGAGGAAAAGGAGCCTGGCTTCACCGGCTTCTTCTTCGTACTGTGACGGTGAAGGATTTTTATCTCGGATGAGGCACAGAGAAGCCCCTCCTCCTCTGTCTAATGCAGGCTGTATACACGTCCTGCAGAGAAACTTCATTAGCTGCTTCCATTTTTTACATACAGTCTGTGGATACGTGCAGAACAGGCGCCTCTGTAAGAGGTTTTTGGGCATCCTCTGATGACCTCTGCAGTGTCCCTGCTGCAGGTGTGGTCACCTTAAAAGTAAAACTGATTAATCGCGCCGCTGTGCTGCATTTTTTACACAAACAAAAATAAAGTTGTGAACTTTTGGAAACTTTCCCTCCCAGCTCCAAATCTCAGATGCTGGTGAGGACCGAGCTGGTCGCAATCGCAACAGTGACGGTACCGGAGAGGTCGTTGTCACGGCGATCGCCCTTATCCTTCAAGTGGAGTGTCTTCTGGATTTTCCCCTGCTCAGCGGGCAGCATCACCTGACCCAGGAAGGAGTCCCTGAGCACATTGTGGTTGTAGATCTGAGACACAGAGAGAGTCACCGCTTAGAGACACACACACACACACACAGACCCCCCCCCACACCCACACACACCTCTATGCTGATCGGCCGGTCGGCCTTTCTTCCTGTAGAAGAGCCCCTTGGTGTCGAAGACGGGGCTGCACGTGTCTTTGTAGACGGCCGAGCGCACCTCTGTCCTTCGCAGCGAATGATCACGTAAGGATCCGACACTGGAGACACAAAGTTCAGGATTCATAGTATCACACAAACACATGAGCAGCTGTCAGCTATAAATCGGTCTTACACTGGTGTCCATGCAGTGTAAGCCATGTTTCTGAGCCACAGCTGTCCCCCAAAGGCTTCACATACAGGAGTCACCACACCGCCCTCACAATGACGTATGCTACGAAGGGGAATCTGTCAGTGCCCAAAGGAAGTGATGAGATGAGGAGTGGATGGATTCATTTTTCTCTCATCACGTTTTGCCAAACTGACCGCTGAGCTGATGATCCTGAACTGCAGCCAGAGCTGCAGAGCTCCAACAGCTTACCCGAGCATCAGAGAGTGGAGAAGCAGAGCGTGTCCTAATCAGCTAAAGGCCAAAACACCCCTCACCAACACAGTGCACATGGAGCTGCACCAGGCCGTGGTTCAACGTAAAAGACTCAGGAGTGCCCTCACAAAGCCACGGGGGCTACTTCCATCTTTTACATACAGCCTAAAGGTGTAAAGCAGTAAAGAACAGAAACATCTACCTCCATCTGAGTCCTGTGCAGAGAGCCCGTTGGCCTGCAGTATGTGGATCTGAGTGACCAGAGTGGGATAACCACACATCCCCGACCAGCAGGTCTGTGGAGGCTCGTCCAGAGTCAGCTCCCTGCAGGACAGACACACACACACGGGGAGGATACCCGGTTCAGTGGTTCAGGGTTTGAAGATGCAGTAAAACCAGAATGATAATTACTGCTTTTCACCGTGTTTTGATAACATTCATTAAAGATCCAATCTGCACATTTTAATCATGGAGTCATTCTAAAGCAGCACATCAAACCCAACAGGAGACCTGCTGGCCTGTAGAGATCAATGTGATCAGTGTGATCTGCTGGAACAGAAACTATATCAACCATCATTGAGCTGATGTTTTATTTATTTATTTTTTTTACAAATTGAGAAAAGAAAGTAAAAAATTCTGTCTGCAGCCTTCTGTAGACCTTCGCATCCTCAACACTCATCCCAAGTTTCAGAAGAGTTGGCCTAGGAATGAGCGGAAGGAGAGGGGCTCAAAGGTTAAGTCATCAAATAAATCAATCAAAAATCCATCTCCCCTGTTTTACCCAAAGAGTGTTTGTGCCAAGTCACAAGATTTCAAATATAACTGAGGAGCAGCGACAGATGGCTGACAGATCGGTATCAGATTGGATTGGTATCGGACTGTATCATATCAGAATCAGATCGGTATTGGATCGGTATCAGATTGGAATTAGATCGGATCGGCTGTCGGCAGAGCTAAAAACAGCCGGAGCCGATTGAACAGGATGATGGACTCGGGGAACAGAATTCCTGCAGAAATGGAGTTTTTAGTTCATGTTTCATTAAGACTCAGCTCACACTGAAAGTAATCGGGAATAAAAATTTGTTTTGTTCTGATTTGTGAACAGTTAAGCTGCCAGACTTAAGGACTCTGCATGGAGCAGGGATCAAGATGGAGGACGACAAAAGGAAGCGACCATCCTCCTTCTGTGGAAACATTTCGGCTACAGGTGCACCCAGAGGGACTAATGAGAGACATGAAGAGATACAGAAAGACATAACCTCACTTTGGGAGGAGGCCAAAGCAGACATTAAAAAACCTGAGAAGTGAGAACAGAGGCGCCGCCCTCGGCACAGAGATGAATGTAGAAGGAATTACAAAAAGACACAAAACTCTGATCAGGCTGCGAGAGAAATGCACCGATCTCAAAAACAGAACCTGCTCGTAGACGGCGGTAAAGTCGTAGCCATAGAGAGCGCACGCGAGCCTTCGCTGAGCGCCCACGTTACTACACAGATGAGGAGAAAACAGCGAGCTGATACCTGCAGTCGGAGGGCACATCGGTGAAGATGCGGAGCAGGAACTCTCCCTCCAGGTCGGGGTCGAAGGTCGTGGGTATGATGATGTAGCGGCCCTCTTTGAGGTCGATGCGGAGGAACACGGACCTCGAGTTGATGTAGATGCTGCCGCCAACCTTCTGCTGGGTCACGTGCATACGGTACGTCCTGTTTAACTCCACCTGAACACCAACAGCAGACGTTTCTGAGCTTTCCTACTTGTTTTCAGATACGCAGCAGCGCTTTAATCAGATCTTTGTATTCATTTTACTCTCAGACTGGAGGACTCAGCATCCATGAATGTCTTACTCTGTGTATGTCGAAGCCAATCGCCAGGTTTTCTCCTCGCCCCCCTCTCAGCGTGGCCCTGCGGTCTTTCTGCTGCAGACAGATCAGCACCTCGTCCTCCGGCTTCTTCACATCAAACACGTACTGCGCGCACACACACACACACACACACAGAGTCACACAAACGCAGAGGATGCATTTTACCTGGAGCTCGGTCTGAACAGATGAGCCACCTGCGGGTTCTGGAGGAAGGAGTGCTTGTTGTTGGTGCAGCCTCCGGCCCGATTGAGCAGCGGGTCATCGTGACGGCGCCACGAGCCCCGCATCACCGCCTCCTCCCAGGTCTTGTGGAGACTGAGGTAGGATGTGTTGATGAGACGACACAGGATGAGGTCGGTGAAGTTCGTGATGAAGTCCTCAAACGTCATCCTGCAGAAGGAGAAAATGATTCAGATGATTTATTGTAAAAAACAGTTAAATTATAGACAAATAATCATCAAATCAGAGGAGCAGACTGAACAATCATACTGCACCCAGAGGGGGCAGCGTAACACCAGAACTCACCAGAACTCTCCATCGTCCTCCACGGTCATACCCATCCTCTCCCTCTCACTCTTGC
>JAMQGT020001895.1:0-13898 GCA_024447675.2 Pterophyllum scalare
TTGCATGACATTCTCATGCTGCACAGAAGCTTTTCCAAATCGCTTAAAAAGACCTCTTCACATTCTATGTTAAGAGCAGATATGTGCATGGAAATAATACTTTGGTCTGCCTCAATATTGGTGTATGTAGCAAACTTACCGGGCCGTGGCAGGTCAAAGAGTCATCATCAGCTCTTTCGCACTGGGCATCACACTCTACACACACTGACCCATTGGCATATTCGCGAATATCCCTGACAGAAATGGAGAAAAGTGAGAAAAGAATGAGTTTGATTGATGTGAAGAGAAAGAGAAGCATTAATGAGAAACAAGTTGGGGAGCAAACCATTATTTCTGAGATAACAGTAACAAGCAACCATTTTTTGCTGGAGTACTTGGTATAAAGAAAAAATGTTAAATGTTAACTTGAGGCTTGATAAAGATCCCGCTCTGATCATTAGATCAAATCTTTCAGCTCTTCAATGTAGTATGAATCTGTTGTTACCAAGCAACATACAAGTATTTATTTTCAACAGAACTGATATGTTCTTGTAAAATAAAAGAATGGCTCAAATGATATATATTTTTTGTAATATGCTGGTGTCAAGTTTAGGCTGTGAATATAAAATCGATGTTTTTAAATCAATGCCACTAAATCATAAAAGAAGTAATTGTGTTACAAAGTGACGCACAGACACACACACACACACACACACACACACTGACACACACAGGACTCTCATACCCACAAGAATTGTAACCATTTAGCTAAGCGTAACACTGGAACCATCACTCAGGGGATCAGTGAAGCTGAATGGTGCAGGACCTGTGAGGGGTGCCACATTTTCAAAAATCAATTGAATAAAGTGTCTTGTTATTTAATTTCTGCAATCCATTTATAATTGCACAACACTGGAGTGGCCTAGAAAAAGTCTTTAAATTTGACCGAACTGCAACTAAGTTGGCACTTTGCCTTCATCACTCCAGGAAAAGGAAATTGAAATTGGGGTACTTCTCTTTTTGGCCAGTGAGGAAACACAGAATGTTCTTGGCTATAGAAAAAAAAAAAATGCTACCCAAGTGGGAACTAAATCATCTTAGTATTAATTATGCTTCATCTGCCTTCATAAAACCTTCCAGGAGGCAAGGAAGGTAAGCCTTTGTCTGAGTGTGTGCTGTTTGGAATAATAACAGCTGCAATATAGCTGGAAGATATCATGGATGCTTAGGGCTTATAGGACATTGCATAATGTTCTACTATGATCCATTATCCTCCATTTGCCATCTTTCTTTTATTTTCTGTTTGTTATAGGCAAAGATAAAGTAACAAAGTCCCAATGACTGAAAAAGAATTTAATAAATACTGCCCATGCTTAAATTACATGCAGTATTATACCTCACAGTACTCATGCCTGCTCAACAAAATTGCTACAACATAGCCTTAAACGACAAAAAGACATTTGATTGTTCAGATAAAATAAAAGCACAACCAGCCATTAAATATTCAAACTACTGCAAGGACTGTGACTGTGCAAAAATGGCAAAGGATTTGGGCTGCATTCACTGAATTTTTATGTTTGATGAATGAAATGCCAGTTGTGCGGGTATTGTTGATGGTGTAGGTGATACTGACGTGTAGGTGGACAGGTAGGCAGGGCGTGGCCCCGTGCGCAAGCAGTGACTGTGACACGCAGTGACACGCCTAGCCCCCCTGCCCTAATGACACCTTCTTGTCCTCCTCAGTCCTCTCCAATGTGGCCACCAAACTTGTGATCAACATGCGACTGAACTTAAAAAGCATCTTTCCAGCAGTTCTGCAGGGTAAAAACATCTAAAATTTCATTAATAAAACTCCCTGGGGGAGCATGTCTTTCATTAGGAGGTAGATAGCATCAAGATAAATTCTTTTAAAGTCAAGGGAACTCTATTGTTATGAAACTCTGCAGGGGTGCCTTTTAAATCAGAAATTAGCACCACTTCTTAAATTGTTCTCCTCTCCCCCTGGCTCTTAATATCATCCCCAGTAAACAGAACAATACTGTTTAAGTCAAAAACTAAAGAGCCGTGGGCTGTTCAAGTAAACTTTTGATGAGAAGGTGGTGCAGCAGGTGTTAAAAATCAAGGAATTTAATGCTATAAAATGTTTTATGTGGCAATTTATTTCTGATGTTCAACAAGTCCAGTTAAAAAATGCATAAAATGAAAATGATAGTATTTTTTATGATCATTCTTTAATTTCTGATGCATTTGACTTATCAGTGACTTAGATGGACTGTAGCATGTTCTTGACTTTAGTACTATTGGCAGAACTGTATTCTCAGATGATTTTGCCACTAAATGACCCAATCAGTGTCAAATGCACCTACTTGGAAAAGGTAATAAACTATCCCTGTGTTGGAACATACACTGCTACAAAAAAATAAAGGGAACACTTAAACAACAGAACATAACTCCAAGTAAATCAAACTTCTGTGAAATCAAACTGTCCACTTAGAAAGCAACACTCATTGACAATTTCACATGCTGTTGTGCAAATGGAATAGACAACAGGTGGAAATTATTGGCAATTAGCAAGACACACTCAATAAAGGAGTGGTTCTGCAGGTGGGGACCACAGACCACTTCTCAGTACCTATGCTTTCTGGCTGATGTTTTGGTCACTTTTGAATGTTGGTGGTGCTTTCACACTCGTGGTAGCATGAGATGGACTCTACAACCCACACAAGTGGCTCAGGTAGTGCAGCTCATCCAGGATGGCACATCAATGCGAGCTGTGGCGAGAAGGTTTGCTGTGTCTGTCAGCGTAGTGTCCAGAGGCTGGAGGCGCTACCAGGAGACAGGCCAGTGCACCAGGAGACGTGGAGGAGGCCGTAGGAGGGCAACAACCCAGCAGCAGGACCGCTACCTCCGCCTTTGTACGTGTGTATGAGGGCCTGACGTCCACAGATGGGGGTTGTGCTCACAGCCCAACACCGTGCAGGACACTTGGCATTTGCCAGAGAACACCAGGATTGGCAAATTCGCCACTGGCGCCCTGTGCTCTTCACAGATGAAAGCAGGTTCACACTGAGCACATATGACAGACGTGACAGAGTCTGGAGACGCCGTGGAGAGCGATCTGCTGCCTGCAACATCCTTCAGCATGACCGGTTTTGGGGTGGCATTTCTTTGGAGGGCCGCACAGCCCTCCATGTGCTCGCCAGAGGTAGCATGACTGCCATTAGGTACCGAGATGAGATCCTCAGACCCCTTGTGAGACCACATGCTGGTGCGGTTGGCCCTGGGTTCCTCCTAATGCAGGACAATGCTAGACCTCATGTGGCTGGAGTGTGTCAGCAGTTCCTGCAAGATGAAGGCATTGAAGCTATGGACTGGTCTGCCTGTTCCCCAGAACTGAATCTGATTGAGCACATCTGGGACATCATGTCTCGCTCCATCCACCAACGTCACGTTGCACCACAGACTGTCCAGGAGTTGGCGGATGCTTTAGTCCAGGTCTGGGAGGAGATCCCTCAGGAGACCATCCGCCACCTCATCAGGAGCATGCCCAGGCATTGTAGGGAGTTCATACAAGCACGTGGAGGCCACACACAATACTGAGCCTCATTTTGACTAGTTTTAAGGACATTACATCAAAGTTGGATCAGCCTGTAGTGTGTTTTTCCACTTTAATTTTGTGTGTGACTCCAAATCCAGGCCTTCATTGTTTAATAAATTTGATTTCCATTGATGATTTTTGTGTGATTTTGATGTCAGCACATTCAACTTTGTACAGAACAAAGTATTCAATGAGAATATTTCATTCATTCAGATCTAGGATGTGTTGTTTGAGGGTTCCCTTTATTTTTTTGAGCAGTGTATAATCATAATTTTTTTTGAGTAATACAATTACTATTTCAACTTTTTTCCTTTTCAATCTAAGATATTGATACTAATGTTGCTTTTTAAAAAAATGTTAAATACAAAATAAACATTGTCATACTGTTTAATCTGTGTGTTTTGGGCCAAATTTAAAAGGCTTCTTTGGCAACCAACCAAGAAAATAAAAGGCACCTTGTAGGGCACTGAACAAAGCTAAACAATTAGTTCTTACCTAGTTATTCTGTGTGTTTTATTTTGTTCATGCACATGCTGAAGTTAATAGATTTCCCCTTTGCAAAAATAGAGTGCAAGATTTTCGTTAGTTTTTGAGGTGTATACATTTTGCTCCACCAGTGTCCATCACTTAAATAGCCTCAAGTCGGTGACATGAAAAACATCATTGGTTGCTGTCAGAGACTGACCATCATCTATGGACGAATGTGATGATGTTAGATTAAAGCTTTATCATTTAAGACCCCCCCTCAAATAAAATAAAATAAAATAAAATAAAATAAAACTACAGCAATATGTTTTGAGCTGGCACTTACAGTTGGGTCAAAAGTTTTATCATGGGCATTAAAGTCATGGTAGGTTTGGTAGGTTTGGGTTATTGATACAACTACATTAAACAGAGTGGATGGAGTAGTGAAGAAGGAGGACTACCCCCAAATTATTCAACTTCATCCCAACTCAACAGCTAGACTGTTGAAACTTGGACACAATCGGGTGTTCCACCAAGACAATGATCGTAAACACACATAAAAACTGGATTTGGAATGGATAAAGCAGGCTAACATTCAACTTCTGGAATGGCCTTCCCAAAGCCCCGACATCAACCCAATTGAAAATTTGTGGACCAGGTCTGTGTCAACAAATCGTTTAATTTAAACAAACGCTGCCAATTCTGCCAAGAAAAGTGGTCAATTATCCAGCCAGAATTATGCCAGGGGGCTTGTTGATGGCTACCAAAAGCATCTGGTTGAGGCGCAACTTGCTAAAGGACATTTAACCAAATACTAGTGGGGGTGTGTCTATACTTTTGACCCTCTGTGGATTAGAGAAAATCCAAAACAATTAAAAACTCGTGTATCTAATTCTTGTTTTTTAAAGTCATTAAAGATTTATGCAGTATAATCATCCCACCTTGGAAAAAGAACAGTTCAGAGAGTGACTGTGTTTGTGTGGTGGCTCTGTTCACATGGTGTGCTAAATCTGTGGTGGTTAAAAGTGTTGCTTGAGATTCCATTTCACTGTCAAGAAGTTGAAGAGTAATCATTAACTAAGCATTTTGGGAGACTTTTATAGCAGCTGCAAGATGTGTTTGGCACCTTAGCAAAAAAAATGAGAAAGTAAAGTTTGGTGGGAACACAGTTTGATTAAGTAAAGTCTCAGCGAGTAGCAGACAAACCTTGTTATTTTTCCACATTGTTTCACTGATAATAAACATGCCATTTTTATCTATGATGTCATGCTGATGCTGGCTTGCTTTGCTTGTTTTGTCCCCTTACATATTATTTGTTAAAATAAATTTCTCTAATCTGCATCTGTTGCCATAAAGACTGCTTTTTTTTCTTTCTTTTTTTTTAAATGCATGTGTGCAAGCATAGTCAGGACTCACCCCTCATAAAGATTGCAGGTTTTTACACATGTTCGTCCACGACTGAAGTATCGGCAGGACAGGCATTGGTCTGGGCCGGGACCCCAACAACCAGCATCTGAACACAGTGGGTCACACACCATGCGCTCCTTGGCTGTTCAATACACATATAAACAAAAAAGACAAAAATTATACTCATGTAGCACGCAGCTGAGCTTTGATGACTCAGTGTCAGATGCAATGAGTAAACCCTAAATTCCCCCAAATTATCTGGGAATAAAATTAGCAAAATAATCCTATTATTTATGAAAAGACACAGGGCTAGATTTACTAAGGCACTTGCAATTTGCAAGGGCTTATTTTTTGCATTAAATTTCTCCGCCTCCACAGAGCAGATGTTCATTTGCTTGGCCTATAAAAGCTATGTTTTTTTTTTTCCTTCTGGGGACTAAACAATGGCAAAAATAATTGCAGCAAGACAGAGGAAAAAGGTGTGCTTCTGAAACACGTGCTAAAGGATAAAGTGGTTTCTCTTCAGTAAACAAGAAATTGTCAAACAATATGCTGTACACTAAAGAGTGACAGAATAATTACCCTCTTGGATGAACTAAAAGACGACCTAGTTCCTTCCACAAAATGCTCTTGTGTACCCCAGAAACTTTTTAAACTATCACATTAATTAATTCATCAAAGGATTGGGTTGGCACTTCACTGTGAGTGTATAATGGTCTATATGCACAGCGTGTCTACAGTACTGACTGATATTTTGCAATTAGAAAAGAATGGAGCTGGGTTGCTTCATTGTAAAATTCCGGGCAAACAATGTCAAGTGAGATTCTGATTTTTTTATTAGCTTTAATAAGAAAGAGAAACAGTATCTGGTTTCAAAGCAGAAGGCCTTAGCGTCACATTAAAAGCACAAACAAGTGTTGTTTAGATAGCCATGTAAAGCAATACTAAAAGCCACCTGTGATGCAAAAATACAAACGTTAAAGTTGTAACTCTGAACTACTTTGCCGCATTCAGTCATGTAAAGAAAATGCTTCTTTCTCTCATCTCATTCATAGCGAACAATCTGTTCTCTGTGTTTCTGCCTCAGTGTTTTTCATATAGCACCAACTGACTCAGGCTATTACATCTGCTCTATAATGGTCTGGATGTGTTATCTCTTTCTGTCTCTCTCTCTCTTGTCCCCCTCTAGCACTCAGTTCTACAGAGGTTGCTACATTTCAGAACATTACAGTGACAAAATGAGTGTTGAAGTAACATGGTGACAGTGCTACAGATACACTATGAACTTTTATCATCCCGCCTGCATCTGACAAGATTTCCCCCCTTGTCACTCTTCTCTTCTCTTCTCTTCTCTTCTCTTCTCTTCTCTTCTCTTCTCTTCTCTTCTCTTCTCTTTCTCTTCTCTTCTCTTCCCTTCCCTTCCCTTCCCTTCCCTTCCCTTCCCTTCCCTTCCCTTCCCTTCCCTTCCCTTCCCTTCTCTTCTCTTCTCTTCTCTTCTCTTCTCTTTCTCTTTCTCTTCTCTTCTCTTCTCTTCTCTTCTCTTCTCTTCTCTTCTCTTCCCTTCCCTTCCCTTCCCTTCTCTTCTCTTCTCTCTTCTCTTCTCTTCTCTTCTCTTCTCTTCCCTTCCCTTCCCTTCCCTTCCCTTCCCTTCCCTTCCCTTCCCTTCTCGGTAGCCAGTGGTCATAGAACATGGCTATAAAAGGGCCCCTGTTGTTTTTGCCAGCCTGGCTACATGGAAGCCAAGGGCTATGCCTTAGTGTCAGCCATAGCCATGTTCCAAATGTTTAAAAATTCAGAGAGAAAGATGCAAATACATAAAGAAAAAAGAAAAGGAAACTTCCTTTTGAGGGAAGAGGATGAAAGCTTTGCCTTTCGCAAGAGACAAAACCACTTCTGTCAGGCTTCCAGCCTCATAGGTAAACTGACCAGGCAGAAAGAAATGAGGAAAAGGGAGAAAGATTGGTGCAAGATATAAGCAAGGGGGAAGTAGTGGTTGCATGACTTTTTAACTATACAACAAGATCAAAAACATATCAACTTCAGATGTTTCTGACATGGCTAACTTACAAAAGCCCTGACAGGTTCCTTTTTGAGACTCAAGGAAGACAAAAGAATAGGCTATGATCATGACTGCTATAAGGACAGAGAAAAGAAAGAAAGGGGAAAAAAGAGAAAAACAAACAGTAAAGAAAAACCCGTTCCTGAACAGCGGTGATTAACAAGGCTGAGGGGAGCGATTTAGCTGGAACTCAACTGCTCAATTTCAGGCACCTCTCTTTTCCGTATTAAAGACAGCACTGAAAGCAAAGCAGGGCAGTCATTGAAAAGGCTAAAGAGAGCAGAGGGGCAGCTGGAGAGGTAATCTTTTTTCATATGCAACACGGGAGAACAAATAATTCTGTATTTTAGAAAATGCACCTTGTTTAAAGACCACTGGTCATTTAGTTAATAGGAGTAATGAAATAATGAGCCAACATGAGAAACTCTATGTTGACTATTTTCCCCAAACAATACGTCTGTGTTCTACTCAGTTAAGCAAACAAGTTTTTGAATTGTACGATTTTACATTTTGAGATCAGAGGGAGTATTTCTTGCAGCTTTTTATCATTTTTTTTCTGAGAGAAATTCCCTCCTTATATAAGTTTGAGTGAGTCATGTTTGCCCTTTTCCCAGTATTTTGACTTGCATGAAAAGCACAGGTGCTATTGGCAGTCTCTTAAAGCTAAAATATTATGTAAATTCACCTAACATAACCAGCATCATACTTACGCAAGAACTACAACATTTCCATTTTAATTATGTAATTCTTTAGTGTACAAATATGTAAAATAAATGTCATGGTCTGTGGACCCTGTGTGTTTTTGGTTTGGCTGTAATTTGTCTGTTCTGGGGGTTTTCTTTCATTGTGGGGTTTTAGTTTGTTTCTAGTTCCTTGTGTTTCCTTGTGTCAAGTCTGCGTCTCTGTTCCCTTGAGTCCTTTCCTGTTTTATTTTGACAGTCTCGTGTTCCCTGTGCTTTGTGTTTAGTTTTGCTTCCCTTGTGTCATTAGGTTCATTTGGTTCACCTGTTGTCCCCTGGTGTATTTAAGCCCTCAGTTTTCCTCTGTTTTTTGTTGTGGTGTCGTCATTGTTACCCTCAGTGTTCCCCCTCATTGCTGTGTGTGTTTGAGTTTAGGGATTTGTTTTTCTATTATTCTCCCAGGACTGGTGTATTACCTTTTGTTGTAGCCTTGGTTGAGATTTCGGGTTTTTTCGTATTTTGTTTTTGTTCTTTGGTGCCTTCTGCCAATAAAGCAGTTTTTAGTTTAGTTCTGTCTTCCACGTCCTGCATTTGGGTCCACCCCTCCCAGCACATAGCCTCCTACGTGACAAATAATGCAAAAACTAGGGACATTATAATTTAACTGTGCAACAATGAGGTGAGATAAACTATTTTGATGCAACTTTTTTGGTGCTATATATGAGTGAAAGTCTTTCATACAGTCTGAAGAGTATTAATGAAAACTGTCTTGCTTGGTGGTATATCGCTTTTCTCAATACAAACCTGCCTTATTAGTGATACCTGATTAGGCTATGCAAAGATGTCTGACTGCCTAAAATCACATGTAAACAGATCCAAAGAAAGCCTGTGGTAAAAAGCTGTCATAACTGTACTTTAATAGCACATACCAGGATTGTATTCCTAGTTTTATCTGGTAGTACATATAGTGCTAAATTTCTACTCTAACTACTAAAAAACTGGATCTCTTGGTTTCAAGTTTCAGCAACTACTTAAATCACTACAACCACATGCATATTCACAAGAACATTCATTGCTGCACTGTAACAGTGTGATAGCTGCCCTTTTCTAGCCCCATGAGGTTCAGTCAAGTTTAGACACACAAACACACACTCTGATGTACACATGGAGAACCATGTCAAGTATGTGACTCTTGAAACTAACCCAAAGTCTTCAAAGACTCCAAAGTGTGTGGGTGTGTGTGTGTGTGTGTGTGTGTGTGTGTGTGTGTGTGTGTGTGTGTGTTCAACAGTAAGGAACTGCCAAGGGGAAAGGAGCACATGAACAGTGAAAAGGGGCCAACTCAATAATGCAAATACTGGCTCATTAATGAACATTATACATAAATGAATAATGTCTTAACACTTGTGGCAGTGATATAATAAAGCTCTTCCATTTTTAGAAATGCAATCTTTATCTCACCAAATCAGTTATTTGCCTAATTTAATTTTGCTAAACCTTACTCTCTCTGAATGGCCCTGATGCTAATTTGTTTAATTATGGAATTATTGTTTTTAGTGTCCTTCACAGGCTAGTGAGATAATGGCTACCACTCATGAGACAGACAAGCTATAGCAGATACATATCCAACATATATTTCTACTAATATATTTTTTTTACTATTATATAGTAGGCTTCATGTCCCAAAATTCTTCTGTCAGTGTCAAATACAGTAATTCCTTTAAAGCAAATGACTTTGCTTTAAGAAGACTGAGTGATAATTTAGAAGGCAGAATTTTGTCTAATGTTGATTTCTTGTAAGCTCAGCGATTCCAGCTTCTTTTAAATTTCTTCTACACTACACGTTGAATATATTTGTTTCTTTTCTTTAGTGTACAACCAATTTTTAAATGTGAACATGTTTGAGAAAGAAAAATGAAAAAAAAAAAAGAGTACTCTCGATGGTGCCTGAAGCTAGACAGCTAGTGTTAAATTAACAGCTAAAATATGCAAATGTATCATGGTTGTACAACACAGAGGTCATTCAGCACACCGTAAGAACTCAAATATGTCCCACTACCAGAGGATATCCAGAATCAGAGAGCAGAAAATACTTTTCATACAATTTTGCTGTTTTGATAACTGTTCAGAAGCCGCAGTCCATCGACCTGATCTTGTTGTAGATTTCACTTACACCAACTCTTTTAAGACACCATACATGATTAGACTATGATTGGTTCAGTTTGTGAAGACTTACAAACATAATTATCATAACAATGATCAGGAAAGAAAGTGTGCATCGGGATGTATAACCAATAACAAAACAGAGACAGATAAACCTGCCAGCAAAAAGCTGCTCAGTCTGCAGCAAACACATGAGTGGATGAGTGCTTCAAAACATGCCTCAGAAATCTTCAGCTTCAGCTTTTTTCAGTATCAAAGTGAAGACAGTTATAGATCAGCACATCCACAAGGGCATAGTAGAAATAAAACAGCTGTAACTTTACTCTGTAAAGGGTCAGAAAGTCCTCAAGACAGCAAATTACTGATGAGTTGCGCAGATCAACTCTTAGTGATTTTTTATTTATTCATAAAAAGATATACTATACGAAAGCGAATATTTTACTTTGAACTTCATTTAACACTTTGATCCTGTTTAGCGGAGTTAGATTAATATAAAATATAAATAAACCAATAAATTATAGTCTGATTTAGCTATAGTGAATTAGCTCCAGCTGTGGTGTTCTCTTTAATGATTCAACAATTATATAGTTTAGAGGTTTAATTTTAGTTACATAAGCATATGATTTAGGATAGGATACTTAACAAGTTAATAATCAACATTTAATGAGAGCATTTCCATAAAAAGTGAAGAGTATTTTTTAGTAATAGCCACAGATACCAGAAACAGCCCTGCTAGTCTCTTTATGAACACTATTAAGATTTTTAAATAAACAAATATATAAATGTATCAAACTCAAATTAAAAATTGTTTTGAATATAATTGTGCAAGAAATATTTTAGCAGCGATAACAAATGGCAGATAGATGTGTGGCATATCTCTGTGGTCTGCAGGTCCAGGGCAGAGAAAGAGCTATGGCTCTACAACAGACATAACTAAAGTTAATCTGCTGGTTAGCTGCACAGAGATAACCGCAAACCATAAAAACATAGCATACGTAGCACACAGCAGCTACAAGGATGGTGTGTAATATAGCCATCATACTCTTTAAAAATGACAGCAACAACCTTAACTGTTTCTTCAGACACTAGTTCATTTAGTTGTCACGTTGTGTTGTACAAAGACAGCCTGTCACAGCTTCTTCTCCTGCCAAAGACTGCCTGTGCACAGACACTGTGATATCATCTGAATTAACTATTTCAGTGGAGTCTGAACCCACAGTTAGCCCCGCTCTGCAGCCAGATGTGTACAGCTGTTTCACTTGGTTAAATTTTTTTTTTTTTTTAATCATAAAAGGTATGTGACACTGTACAACAGATTAATGGAACAGGAGTGCAGAGACTTTTAGAGCTTGCCTTTGAATCCTCCATTTTAAAAATTTATTGAGTATCAAGGTAATCCAGTGACAGTTGTCAGTATTTCCACTGGTACACAGAAAACAATAACTGTTGATGGCTAATTCTGCAGACTTTATTTTTCAAAGTGTAAACAAACATGGTTAAAAACAGCTCTTATGTCGCTGCCGTGGTGTGACTCGGTTTAACGCAGTAACCTGAACTGTCCATCAGAGTGACCAATCACATTAGGCTCCACTCAAACAGTCAAACGTCAGTTGCTTCCAGCAAGAAGGATCCAGCTCTGAGCGCAGGGAGTTTCCGCGTGAGCGTGAAACTGCAGCACCTCGCGCAAACCACACTCTCGCATTCGCGGTGACTTCTTTGTGCACGTGGCTGCTGAATTCTATGGGCAGGGCTTGTTGAATTTATGCGTGGAGAATGAATGTCTGCACTTGCGTGACTTTTGACATAAATATAATTACATAGATTTCTAAGCAAGGCATATATATTCTTTTTTTGTTACGACTTTGTAGCGTTAGATACACAATCTAAATAGGGATGTGAATCTCACGCGTGTCTGCAATGGCAAAGCAAGGCAAAAAAGTTTTGATAATCATTTCTGTATCTGTACAGCAACCCATGACATATATTGTCATTTTATTTTATTTTACCAAATATTTAGCATTCAGATGTTTAGAATGATTGTGTTGTGGCATTAACTTACAGCACTCCTGTGGACTTCGGTTGTTGCGAATAAGAACCTTTTGGTTTGTAGTATGGAACAGTCTTGTCCAGTTGACAGTATTGTAGTAGCAAAGCTGGCTGTTCTCTGCAATGTGGACATTCCCAGCACTGATCTCTCTCAGGGACTGAAGCTGAAGTGATGTGATCCCTGGCTGCTTCAACACCAACAGAGAGATCCCACTGAGAGGTAAGAATAGGTGGAGGTGAGGGGAAGATGGGGTCGACAGCAAAGGAAAGGAAGTCAGAGGAGCAGGAGGAGAAGAAATGATGTGACACAGGCACAAAAGAGGAAAAGAAAGGGGGGGGCAGAGAAAAAAAGAGTCAGGGAAGAAGATGCATTCATTTCATAGGTTTTGCAGAAATGCTGTTGTGCTTAAACATCACAGTCTACCATTCATCTTCACAGTGCTCTGATTTGTCAACAATAATTCTATCACTGAATCATAATTTCAAGAAAAATGCACTGCATTTTTAATGAATTCTTTTTTGTTGTGATCACATTAGACTATGCTCTTGCAATGTGACTTACAAGATGTTTTTAATCATTCTGTCTGCTAGCCCCCCCCTTTTTTTTCTTCAAAGCCTACCCCCAACTATCCTGATATGCCCCACTTGCATGGTTTAAAAATGACAGGATGCCAGTGGGTGTCAGAACCATCAGATAGACAGAGAGCATGCAGGATCAAGCATGGGGCAGGGGTGGGTGGCAGGCTATAATTTGTACTGCAGCCTGCTGTTTCCATCTGCAGGCAGGTGCAGTGTGCATGCACACGCTCACACGCAAAGTCGAGCACACACACATCTCACAGTCAACACTTAATCAGCAGACCCTCACTTTGTTTTCATCCAAATCCCACTACGTTTTTGTTGCAATTTTTTTTTCCAAATTATGAAAAAGAAAGAACCCCAATGAAATCTAAATGATAAATAATTATGTGCCGTGATTTGGTTAAATAGCTAAGCTGTCGTTACAATTGGCATGTTTTAAGCAAGGTGTTCTTTAGCAGTAACAAAAATTGCACTTCATACATTAACATGGCACTAATCCACAGAAGGCTAGCCAACAAAACCACATTTACTTTGAATTCGCAAAAAAAAAAAAAAAAAAAAAAAAAAAAAAGAAAAAAAAAAAAAGAGGGAATTTCCAAAGCTATTATGTGATCAGGTACCTGTTGACAATGCTCTTCCCCCAATAGTTGCCAGGTTGGAGAAAACACTCAAGTCTGTCATGTTGTCAGGCCATGACTGGATGTTTAGAAAACCTAAAAAAGATAAAGATCAACATGGGTTATAAATCCACATGAGTACTGACAGATTAGAATCACCTGTCTATCATACTGTCCACTTCTGCAGTGACAAGAATAAAATGAGCAGGGAGAACCGGCATCTCTCTAGAACTAGCAACATTCCAGAAACAAAGCAACCACACCAGCAATACGAGAGTTGCCAAGGGGTGCCACATAACATA
>JAMQGT020001897.1:0-12963 GCA_024447675.2 Pterophyllum scalare
ATTTTCTACATTTCTGTTTTTTTTCTGTCAAGATGGGGTGCTGAGTGTACATTAATGAGAAATGAAATGAACTTTTTTGATCTTAGCAAATGGCTGAAAACTTTCCGTACCCAGTGTGGGGGACCCTCATAATCTCATGATTTTAATGTTGTGAACAAGGCACAGTCATTAAGTTCTGGGACTCTGCCCATGGAAGTATAAAGAAAAGCTTCTTGGAGATGATTTTTTTGTATTTTCAGGCAGTGGAAGGTTGCTATTACATCGACTAGGAATAATGTCACCGTTTTAACCAATACTAATGTTCACAAAACTTGAACTTGAAACACAAAATCGACATTTTGGCTTGCCTCACCTCTGTGAGCACGTTTTGAGCATTTTGAAGTTTAAATGTTGAAAGAAGCAAGAGATGAAAAGGATGAAAATGTAGTTTGTTTGTTTTTTTTTAGCCTAAAATCATGTGGTTACTCCTGACAGTCGCACAGCATGTTGTCTGGCTTTTGTCAAAATTTGTAAAGATAACTTGTGTTGGTGGGGTGGAAGCATCATGCAGTCAACATCCATAATAGTGCGTCAAGGAGGGAGCAGTGAACTTGTATCCTATGTGAGTTATGGTTTTACAGTTGTTGCTTGAATGCCAGTTTCATGAACAGGCCCAAAATATTTGCCCTACTTTTCAGATAAATCAAAAGACCTTACTGTTTGGACTAACCCCTCTCAGCTCGGCAGTATTTGGACCATACATTACCCAATAACGTTTCCTTTTATCATAAGAAGCTCAGAAAGTGCCATTTTCTGTGCTGCTATAAAAATATCTCATCTTCATCAGCACTTTCACAGTGCTGTTCCACAAGATCCGCACAAAGTTCCGTGAGGAGTCTCACCTGTGCTGAGCCTCGCCACAGCCTCCCATCTCCTCTCAGCCTCAGCTTCCTTAATCAACATGGCAGCTGTGTTTCTGCCTCTTCCATTCCCTCTGCTCACACCTCTCTCCTTTCTTCTTATTGTCATAATCACACGCAAGCCTACCATGACAGGTAGGTATTTGCACGAGATTAAGGCTGTAATATTTTGGCATTAAGGTGAATTAATACAGAAGTGAATATGGAAAATGTGGGTAATTACCAACTCTGAGGCGCTCTGAGACATTTTAGGGACATGTCAAAGGATTTTTCTTTCCGCTGTCTTCTTTACCCTCCTCTCAAACAGCATCGTCTTTTTTTCTCCCCTGCTGCTTTCTTCTACTTCACTGTTAATAGTGCAGCATCCTCACAGTTCACACAGATCCAGTATTTGACTAGATGAAAGCAATGATTATCACGGAGCAGTCCTTGATGGAGCTGCTTGGCTTGATGCGTGTAATTGTGGCGCAATTAAACATTGACACAGAGGCCTGTGAAACTGTGACCTTCTCAGCAGCTCAGAGAGGTGAGCACACCACTTATGGCTGCTAGAGGGAGACAAAAGAGATTTGCTCGCTGTAAGGTATCAATTTGCAGCAGACTCTATATAATGTGGGAAAATGTGGAAGAGCTCATATGCAGTGGCAAACAGTGTGTGCATGTGTGTCCCTAAGCTCAATACAGTCCCTGGCCTTGTGACTACACAGAATATGCGCTGTATGCGGACCATTTGCAGAGCAGTGCAATGTGATTCACACCTATGCAGAATATGTGCAGCAGATGTTGCCACTAAAAATATATAAGGCCAAACAAAGTGTTAATGTGTCTTTTTGGGATTATTTTACTGTTTTGGATGGACACCAGCACAGTGAAATAAATTATAAGAGATTGTAACATAGATAAGAAAATTACCCATGGACTACTGTGGTCTGTCTAAAATAAGCAACTCCCAGGTGGTGGTGGTAAAATAAATGCAGATACTAGAGTCATTTCCTGTGTTCTCTTAGTTTATGTATAAAAAGACACCAAAGCATACACACACACACAAAAAAAAACCAGATCAGTCTGTTTTTGTGTTTGCTGAGTGGATCTCCACACCACATAAGCACCACTTCAGAGCTGCTCTTGTGCCTCGTACAGCCACTTTGACTGATTACACTGAAAGTGCAAAGTAGCAGCATCTGCTCTGCAAACAGTCTGCATGCATTATGCGTTCGGTGTAGCCAAGAGGTAATACTTCACACGCCACATCATCAGTTTGATGCTTCAGCGAGGATTGTGGCTGAAAAGCCTACAGTAGTCGATACATATCCTCTGACACAGTAGAAAGAATTATCCTTCACTTATTATTTTGGCAATCAGCTAGATAAGGCCCCAGTCACAGGCCGAGAGACTGGATGGCAACCACTGTTCAGTCACCAGTTGTTAGGGGAAAATGAGTATTCCCCTACTAGTTGTGACTGCTCACTGGAGATTGCTGGCTGTTGCTTTGAAATTGATTGCTCAGTCAAGAGATCTAGAGACCTGTCAGTGATCTCCTGGGAAAATTAGGGAAAATTGTGTATGTGGTTGCTAGGTGAAATTGGTCCCATAAAGGCTGTATTGAAAACCTCCTTACATTTGCTTTGGTTGTTAGTAGTATACATCAGTGGACATAGGCCATGAAAATTAAATGAAAATCTGGAATTTGACAGGATATGTCATCTCTGTACAGACATCAAGGTGCAAATAGTCAAACTGGGGCCATCAGAGAGCGATCTTAAAAGTAGGAGTGCTAGAAGAGGTCCAGAGAGGCACAAGGACCCCAACTTGAAGGGGAGCTTGATAGTAGGGTGTGTCATTGTTTCTTTCATTTCAAATGCTGTATTAGCACTAAATGGATACAAGTGTGTTCCATATTTCACCCAAAGACCATCCTTGTGCCCTGTGAGTTTTGTTCACTGTCATCCTTTTTAATATATTCCTCTTATTGATTCGATTTATTTGTTTTTCATCTTTAATACAATTTTGATAATCTGTTGATTGCAATTTGTGGAGGAACTGATTCTGTTCCGTGGGGTTTTCTTCTGTCACTGGGGTGCTGGTTAGTATTTTGGACCTTGTGTAAAATCTGTCATGGGTAATCACTATAATCTCAGTTGCTTCCAGAGTTCCATTAAGTATAAAGTACATTGTGCAAATGCATAATGTTGGTCTGGTTGGTGGTGGGTCAATTATGACCCAGTGACAACATAATCCTTTACAGCAGTATACTATGCAGTTCATTTCAAGACCAGTTGTAAAGCAGGTGGAGACACACAATGCTCAGCTGCAAAATTCAAACCCAGGCTGAAAACTGTTTTCCTGACTTATTTCTTCATTAAATTTTAGAAACTTAAACAAATGGTTTTCACAAAGCAACAGTAAACACTCCCTTCCTTTTTTTGGTCAGTGCACATGTCAATTGAGCACCACTTGACTTAGAACCTGTATCATAGATGCAGATGCATTATACTCTACAGCAGGATTTGTGTTGTGAGATGGTTTGGTTTGTGACACCAGAGCAAACACAGCAGGTAAAGAAGGGACACGTTGCCACGCTGTTACTGCAGAGTCATTTCCTCGTGCATTTACATGCAAATTTTCTCCTCTGCTGCTTCTCTGCAGCCACAATGGAGCTCAGCAAATCATTGTCTCATCACGGAGAGATGGATTTCATCCCCAGGCCTCTTGCATGCGGAAGGAAACCTGGCTAAATTCATATGTCGAGCTCTCTGCGGCTGCCGCTGAGCCAACTCCTCGTCTTCCATCATGGAGGAAGGCAAACAGCCTGGGCCCTTTAGCATTTGTGCAAATGTCAGAGAAAAGGACAGATCTCAGGAATTAACAGCAGCAGTGGTGGAGGAAGCCAAAAAAAGGAAAAATCTCCAGAATGGATGGACTCATTGTGCCAGCCGTTGGCTTCTCCTCCGCATAGAGACATTCATCAAAGGAAGCTCTGAGCCCAAAGTTAAATACAATTGTGAAAACCGTAATGAGACCCTGAATGAAATATTTAGTTTAGAAAACATTCAGCACCATGAAGAAGCTTTGGATATTAACTCTGAAGGTGACTGAGATTATGTGGATTCTGCGTCTGTAATACATCAGTCATTTCAAACATGAGTTGACTGAATTTCAGTCAGCTTGGCATCTACACTTCAAGTTCAACTCCCACACATATGAAACATAGAAATTGGGGAGTGATGAGTAAATTATCCCCCCGGAGCTTATAAAGATTTCTTTTTATTTATTAATTATTTTCCTGAAACAAAGGGATCTGGGACCCTCTCCACCCACTGTAACTTCCTCCTGTGGTTACTTTGTTACAACAGTTGTTATTTACTACTTCCCTTTCTGTTTTACTGGTAAGGCAGCAGAACTACGGGGGTGGGGTGGGGAGTGTGGTGGTTAAGGTTTTGGTTAAAATAAATTTTTTTCACAACATGAACCACACATTAAACAGCAACCCCCCCCCCCAAAAAAGAAAGTTCCTCTAATGTCCACTTAACGGTCCAAAAGTAAGTCCATCTTTATAGTTTCTCAAAATGTCCAATGTGGATGTTTAATAGAGTTTAACATTTCTTGCTGTGTGGTTAACTTTTACTGACAGACTTTCTTAGAAGTCGGTACCCCAGGTTCGGTGAGTGAAATTCTAGGATTTGATTAGCATGATGGCTCTGTTCTTCAGGCATCTCTGTCCATACAGAATCTGTGAATACATCTTTCTAACTTTGCTAGCATTAGTTGATAATTTAACGGTATCACATTATTACAGCATCAGGATAAACTTTAAGGTGATAAAGGTTATGATTAAAAATAGCAACAGATTTTTTTTGTCTTCAACTTCAGCATTAACTTATTGTGTATTTGAACTTTCATATCAGTATTTTATGACAGCTGTTGTCAGTTTCTTAAGGCGGAGAAGATCGAAAATTTTGAGCCAAATTCACTCCTAAAACAGCAGTTTGTACCAGAGCTTATTATTAAGGATTATTACACAGAAACAGCAGGTCGACAGTGAAGTCACGCCCCACACGCCTACATGCAGGAACTGAGAAGCCTTCAGAGGGTTAAAGATGGACCTGAATGGATGTCAGCCAGGTGAGAAAACCAGCAGAGAAAACTCCAGCAAGAAGTCTGCTGCCACCTTCCTTTCAAACTCTGAAACTGATAACTTTTTCTCCTATCCCGTTTTAGCTTTTCTATGCAGGACGGAGTCTCTGGTGGTGCTGTGCACAGAGCGGAGCCTTTGTTAATCTTTGGTGATTTCAATGCTATCTTTAGCTAGCTGGGTTGGGCTTTCCAGGGGCCTCAACAGGAGCTTTTTCCTGTAGAAAGATTCTCGTTTTCTGTTCAAACTGCCACTTTATTCACAGTGAAAATGCTTCCTCATTAGCAAGCTGTCCAAAGAACATCAGATCATCACAGATCAACTGAATTATGTTATCCTCAGAATTGGATTTTTTTTTTTTGTCTGGCAAATGTCCAAAACTAAAGAGGGCGAAAGACTGAGCCGGCATACAGTGCTGTCGACTGGCCAAAACTAAATGTGATCTCAGTTTCTGTTTGGACCACTGTATTAATTAGTCTTAATTAAGCCTCGTTTCTCTGTTACTTTTGTCTCCTTCCTCGCTTTTGAAGTTTGAAGATCTGTGTTTGCCCTTCAGTTGCCTCCATTTTCACTTTTTCATTAAAGTTGAACAGAAGACTCAAATGAAGTTCAGATAATTTAGACACTAAACAGCAGCTAAATTGGATTAAACATTATCAACCAAATGCTTTCAAAGCCTGAATACAGAATGTAATGGTCACTTAATATGATCAGAATAAAGACTTGTGCTGTAGTTATGATAAATGTTAAAGGTGGACATATTATACATTTTTGTCATATATGCATTTCCAGTGGTGGATATTAATGTTAAACATGGGAAAGTTTGAAATAATAAGATCAACATAAGCAAAGTAATCCACAGGCTTATGCTTCAGAGCGCTCTAAATGCATGAAAGAAGAATTATTTTGAATTTTAATCATGCAAAGCTTCTCTAGTAGAGCGCAACGATTAAGCTGTGAAGCTATAAATCAGCAGAGTAGGTCCCCTTCAGCATATTTGTCCTGTTCGGTTTAAAGAGACCAGGTGAGATAAAGTGTAAATATCATCATTTTTAATATTCAGTATTGGGCATCTTTTAACACAAAGCAATGTTGTACTGTACAAATCCTGTGTGGACTATAGGAGTATTTAATCTAAACATGAAAAACAAATGAAATCGTTTTTCAGCAACAGCTCTATTATAAATGGCAGGCCATCAATGGCCAATGTATGATTTACAGGTCCTGTGGATGCAACAATATTCAAACTGAAACACAGCCAAACCTGTCCAGTTTGACCCGATAAGACTCGACTTTAATATTCATTTTAAACATCCCAGTGGGATCAACCTCATCTCTGGGGCTTCAAACCAGACGGCAGAGGAAGAGGAGAGGATGGCAAATGTGAAGGGGCAAAGGATGGGCATCCATCAAGGTGTGAGGAGGTGTGAAAGGTAGCACAGGAAAGTGTGAGGTGAGGAAAGATAAATGCAAAGAATAGAAAAAGTCGCCTCAAATTCCTGCTTTCTCTCCCTTATTAAAAAGAAGTATAAAAGAGGCACTGAGAAAGAAGACAAAGAAGACAGGAAACTGGATCAAATCTCGGGAGAAAAAAATAGACATTAAGGAAGCAAAGACCTTTAATACCAGACAGGTGTGATCCACTGATACACAGAAATCTTTAATATGAAGCTCTTTTGAGCAGAGTGAATTTAAGATGGCAGGCAGAGCACAAGCAGGATGCAGTAATCCAGTTTCAGGTGCAGCTGGAGTAATGTTAGCCAGATGTCTCGAAGCTAATCTGGGAAAAATCGGTGAGTGAAATTCAATAAAAACTGAAGCTCGTAAGGCTGGATGCTTCCCAGATCAGTCTGCTTTATTTTGTCTCTTTATTTACATCTTTAGCTTCAGTTTCAGCTGTGCCGTTTCCTCTCAGACGCTACCCTGTTGTTGGATCTGAATGAAATGATTATGAATATTTGTAGTTTGTACCTTTCTAATACAGAATGATTGCATGATGTGCCCTAGATGTAAATAAGAGCACATCTTATCATACTGTGCAGATGCAGGCTCCTGGTCGTTGAGTCCACTACATAAAGGGAAAAGGGTGCGGCTTTCACGGACGCTGAATCTCAGCAAACTCCAGCTGAAGAAGAAATGAGGCTTTAAATGCCCTTTTATCAGTTATGATACTGATGATGGCCCTTTATGGCTACTAATCCCTCCAGCTACACTGAGACATGTAAAAATACCCTGCTTTGAAAGTTGTTTTTTTTGCATAAAGCCTAGGAAATTCTTAACATGACATGTCACTGGACAAAAAGAAAAATCCTGAATCTATGAATATGCAAATAGTTTCCATTTCAGTTTTTTTGGGAGGTGTACAGAAGTTTAACTGCGGATTATTAAGTGATATACTTCACTGAACAAGCACAGGCTTCGAGTTTCTACATCACACTTAGGCAAGCTGAGACCCAGCAGCGCTCAGAATGCAATTAAATGCTGTAAGATATGCACATGGTGTCCTTTGGTGTCATGCTGTGACACACCTACTGCTGTAGTCCTGTATGAAGGAGGGACAAAATGACACGTGGAAGTCTGGGGAGCTTTGCATTTTGTTTGGATTCATTTTGTGTCCATATGCTGAGTTAATGCAATCTGATGGCAGTTCATGAAATAGTCCCAACCTTTAATCAGTTCCTTTTCTAAACATCAGTTTCCCCTTTTTTTTCGCATTTCTGAACGTGACTTTTTCACCTGTCTGGTCTCATATGTACTGACTCTCATATAAAGTCATATAAATCACAGATTTTCATGCTTATTTTGTATCATTTTTAATAAGTCATTAATTTAAAATGGATGATTGTTTATCTTAAAAATCTGCTTGGTTTGGGGTTGGATATAAAAACTATTGTCAGATTTAGAAAAAGATCAAACTTTGCTACGAGGGCTGGCACTTCCTTAAATACTCTTGTTTTGTTGTTACCACACAGGTTCAAGCTTTTTCAGGACACAAACTATGCTTCCTATTGAAATATATACAACTTACAAAGTTGTGTTCACTATCTCAACAAAAAAACAAAAAACAAAAAAAACATGACATTAGTGTCTGAGACTGGAAAAACTGAAAGTGTTCCTGCAGCATGCCACCAGCATAGGTTCCTCTAACCTGGCACTGCTTCCTTGGATTAATAAATTATTCTGAATCTGAAGAGAAACTTTCAACACCGTTTCAATTTTCATCTTTAATGTGCAGAACAACGTATATTCAAACATCAGAAAGACACAACATTGGACAGAATTCAGTACTGGATTTTGGACTTGAAGTTCCTCTACTCTGTGTCATCCTATTTTTCCTCCTCTACTCCAAGCCTTAAATGTCCCTTCCATTAATCATCTCTTTCTGGGTGGCAGAGGTGGAGAAGTAGATGATGTTGGCAGAGGAAGAAGGACAGGCTGACATGCTGCCAGTTGTCACCCATTAGAGCGCCGCTCCATCTTGGTTTTGCAGATCAATGGGTGGCATAATGAAAACCAAAGGCTGCCTCGCTGTGACGCACTCGGAGAAAGGGAGGGCGAGGTAATGACCTGCCAATGTGGTGACAGATGTGGCCTGATCCCGTATATGAAGATGATGATGCGGCCTCTGGAAGCCTGATGCTGATTGCTACAGTAAACACCCCTCAGTGTGATCAGATTTAAGTCTTACAGTGAGGTGAACTGATCGATCAAACAGTGCCGTGAGTTTTTGTTTTTGTTGTATGTGTTTTGTGTTCAGGGGTGTCGAGGAAAATATTTTTCCTTTATTTCTAAATTACATTGAAAGTTTTAATGAGTTTATCCAGTCTAAGACCAAACCAGCACACTTAAACAAACCTCCCTTTTGTCTCTTTAGTATGTACAGATTTCCTACCAAAAGCTTCCAGCAGGAGCACAATTTAATTTTCTCCAAACCATTCCTGTGGGGACAGTACAGCAGCCGTAAAGCTGGAAAGCCATAAAACCTGGGACAGGACATTTCTGCAACGTTACGATTCCCAATTGAATGCGATGACGTTTTGTTTAAGGGCTGCGCCTGCAAAGGTGTCTTTGATTTCTGATTTATTCTCATTCATTTATTCTGTTTGTCTTTAAGTGCAGTAAAGAAGAGCATTGATGGCTGCTGTCTAACACCTTCCATTTTTTAGATCTGGAACACAGACCCATGTTAAAAAGCCCAACTTAATAGCTTTAAAAAGCAACGTTACAGCCTGGTAACAAAATAATTAATCAATAAATTAAAAAATGTCCTTTTGATAGTTTCATGGATACTGGAGTTAGGGGTTTTGCCTTTATTGAACCAGTCACTGTGTGCCATACCTCACCTCTTCACTGTGTCCAGGCTGTTGGTGCATTTTTAGATGATTTTTTAATGGAATTATCTCACAAATAATGTGACCAGCTGTGTGGTGCAACTTATCCAAGAAGTTTGGATAGTGTCTGTGCACTGAATTCATATACTTTGTGATAAGCATTTTGGGCATGCTGCTTTTTTGGAGCCAGAAGTGACCATATTTGGACAGGAGGGCAGGGTACCAAGGTAGTTAACATTGTTACCTCTGAGGTCTTAAAATGCAGTGTCCAGAAAGCAGTGGGTGATGTCACCGTGGCTCTTTTATATGTACTCCCACCCGTTTCTGTGGCCTCACCTTTGTCTATCTTGAGCTAGCCAAAAAGCCAGTCAGTATGTTTATGGGATATGATCTGATATCTCCAATGATTTCAGTTTTGTTAAATCCTTTTTTCCCTGTTTTGCAGTTAATCACTCGTTTGTTTGTTCTTTTTATTTGAACTGGCAGGTTTTGGTTTGTACTGCATTAACTGCTTTTCTTTGATTTTGCCAGTAGCTCATGCAGAAACCTTCAGATTCAAATTAATCTATAAGGGCTACAAAGTCATGTCAGTGGTAGTTCTTGGGATGAGGGGAGTCTCATGTTGTTGTGTTGCACCACGGTTTGTAGCAGCAGATTGAATCCTCCAGCTCTTCATCCATAACTTGATCAGCTTATCTCAGTTTTTTGTGATGAGTTAAAGGAACAAGGTGATACCAACTGTCTTTATGAACTGCAGCTATTAGTGGGACTGTATGGCATCTGTCTCTAAAATCCCTGCTCAGCTAAAAACATGCAGACACACCATGAGTGTTTGCAGGAAGCTTAGTAAGTCAACTGGGCAAACAGTGTATAAATGACACTGGATTTGACCCATCTGTTGAACAGATGCAGGCAAGAAGAGTCTGAACTCAGAGCCACAGATGGATTTCACCTTCCCAAAAGAGTTTTTTTTCCTCACCTATGCCACCATGTTCACAGAAAATACTACTGCTGCAGGTATTGATTTTAATAATCAGCAATTCTATTGATTATTCCATCAATTAAACTGCAAGCTTTTACCCAATAAAGGTTGTGATGGTGATTACAAGAAAAAGTGACGCTATTTTCAGGCCACCTGAGCTCATGACTTTGCCATGGGTGCAGACTCCTGCTCCACTTTAAACTACTTACATGGTGACGACAGACCACTACAGTGTCATGGAGAAATGAAACATTGAAGCAAACAATCTGCATCGAGGGTCTTTTCATTTGAGTTTGAATCATTGCAGCCATACACCTTCCATACATTTATTCAGAATTACAGCTGCTGAGTTAAAATGTCCTCATTATTACTCAATGAAGGGTCACTTTTTTTCACAGCATCTGCAAGAGTTTTTGCAGTTTAAATGATTAAAAAGGTAAAATAAGAGTGAAGCTGTGAATTGCAAGTTTCTAAAGCAGTAGAGAAAAAGTGAATAAAACGGCCTATTTTTTTTTTTTTTTAACCTGTTCAAAGAAGCATGTTTGCTTCTTTTCTGAAAGGAATCCAACTGGGATAAAAGTCTTCCCAAAACCCACCCAAACTATATTTACCTGCAGATTAAGAAAAAAAAATTGTGTGTGTGTTTGGGAGTGTGCCCGTTTAAAAGCAGTCCGCCTCATCTTCTTTCTTTCAGGTGCAGGTTGTCCTTGCAGAACTGAGGACGACTCACTCTTCAGCTTCTTCATAAATCTTCAGGTAAGACTGAGCTCAATTAGCGGCAACACCGTTTTCCGAAATGTCATCCTCTTTTGTTGCTGCCAGACAATTACTGTTAAATACCTTTTATTGTTGTTTGTGTGTATGAGAGCCAATTCTCATTTAGAATTCAACAGCTAAAGTTCAGACAGTGTCATTAAATAGAGCTCAGGTAATTAGTCTTCTACCTATTGCAAACTAATTAATGTGAAAGGAATGCTGGTGTTTTTAAAAAGACCTGGGCTGAGGTCAGATATTAGAGTTTCTAAAATATGGTCTGGTTTAGTGACATCTTGTCAAATATAAAAAAGAGAATATGTAATAACTAAGCAACTTATCAACTTTAGAATTATTTTGAAAATGTCTCAAAATTAAGAATTTATAAATAGTTACTGGGGTTAGGTTAATTGGTGATTCTAAATTGCCAATGGGTGTGAATGTGAGAGTGAATGGTTGTCTGTCTCTCTGTGTTAGCCCTGCAACAGGCTGGCGACCTGTACAGGTGTACACTGCCTCTCACCCTGTGCCAGCTGGGACAGGCTCCTGCCCCGCCGCGACCCTGAACAGGATGAGTGGAAGACAATGAATGGAATGAATGAATAAATAGTTGGACTGCACTTGACTTCAACCTAATCCACAAAGGACCAGAACCCAGCAGTTTCTCCTGGAGGTGGTGGGCCCACCAGAGGCTGGGTCCCTGATGCTAAGGCCTCCCTGAGGCCTGGTTCCAGAGTGGGGCCATGGTATCCATGTCCCATGCATGGTGTTGTGGTCCCTTTTTTGTGTTTCTCATCATGAGAGTAATTAGAATTGCAATTAGTCCAAACTCTCACCTCAGGACCAGTTTGCTTCTGAGAGACTAACATAGTCTCCAGGATCACTCAGGTACTCGGACCCCTCTGGAAATGATACAGCGGCGATTCATGGAGAGCATGAAGGTGAAGCTGTCGACTTACAGGTTAATCAATGCTCCTCTCTTCACCTATGGCCATGAGCTGTGGGCAGTGACCAAAAGAATAAGATTGTAGGTATAAGTTGTGGTAATGAGCTTTATCAAAAGGGTGAGGAACTATAGTAAGTTGTGGGTAGACCTCAAAGTAGAGCCACTGGTCCTTCATTTTGAAAGGAGCCAATTTGGGTATTTGATTATAATACCTACAATAACCTAAATCTCCTGGACACCTCCTAGGTGACAATATCCAGGCATGTCCAACTGGTGGGAGACCCAGAAACACTGGGAACAATGTGTGTGTCAGGAGGCTTTGGAATGCTGCAGTGTTCCCGACAAAGAGCTGAAGAAGCTGGATACAGAGAGGGAGGTCTGGCACTCTATGTTTAGACAACTGACAGTACAATACAGTTTTCTCTGAAATTATTGCATGGCCTTTAACTTATAATATAAAGCAGGTTGAGGCAACTGTTTGTTTTGATTTGGCACAATTATAAATAAAATTGAATTCAACTGAAAGTGCCACCATGCTCAGAACCATATAAGCAGAGGACGGATCAAACGTTAAAACTAAATTATGTTTTCTGTTCATTGATCCGTCCATTAATTTTCTTAACCACTATGAGGGGGTTGGAGCCTGTCCCAGCTGACACTGGGGGAGAGGAATTCATGCTCACGTTCACACATGCACGGTCAATTTAGAATAACCAATTAACCTAACACGCACGTCTTTGGACGATGGGAGGAGGCACAGGGAGAAAATGCAAACTCCACACAGAAGAGCCCCCAGCCAGCTTACAGATTTAACCCTAGAACCTTCTTCATTGTGAGGAGACAGTGGTGACCTCTGCACCAAACTCTGCCTAAAACAATTTGCAGCAAATTAACTGAACCAATAAATATGCATAAACATA
>JAMQGT020001898.1:0-179708 GCA_024447675.2 Pterophyllum scalare
TAAATACCTTACAAGAGAGCGGACTACGTGGCAGGTCTTAGTCTCCCGGTGCTTCTTCTGCTCACTTTCAGGTAGCTACTGTTTCTGTAATGAGGACAATGAAGCATCACGCAAATGGCAAACTTGAGCATGCCATTATTTCCTTCAAATTGAAGTTTGTCCCAGCCTCAGACATACGCTTTAGCAGCAGATTCACAACATTAATCCCGCTATAACAAGTGTGTGCTGAACAGAAAGCAAAACAGGCGATGGTTGTTTGTTCTGGCCCGCTCTCCTCGCATCCCCAGGGGCACACACAGCTCACCTTATCTCTGACTGGAACCCGTTCTGCACCTTACAGAGCTGCAACCTTACAAGCCCCATCACGGTCAGACCTCTGAGGACAAACTGTCCATATTTTAAAAAAAAAAAAAAAAAAAAGTCAGCAGTCAGCTACATTATAAATTGTTAGACTCATTTTGTAGTAATTCCAACAGCGTTGCAAATATTGATCAATTGATTAGCGTTTGAATGTGACTTTGCTCGGTTGAATGATAACGGTTGAACAGATGTTGGGAGAGGCACTGGCCAAAAAAGAAAGAAAAAAAAAACCCTATTTTTTCTGGATTAAAGACCTGTGCAAAATCACTGATTGAAGTAGACAGGAAAGCGGTCATGTCCTCTGGAGGGGCCAGTCTAGTTTGCACTTAAAACTGAGGCTGGACAACAGAATCCCTGTTTGAAAAAAAAAATCAGCCTCTTCCCCAGAAATGTTGTTAAAATATCACACTGCCTTAAAATCAAACCAAATGCAGAGATCAGTCCAGAAAACATGACAAGAGAATACTCTTTGCTAACAAGAGAAGGATTAAAGAGAGACAACTAGGACCAGAGATAATAGGTTAATATTAAGATAAAGTGGTGGAAAGTGAAAGCTTTGTGTTTGGAGTGTTACGTGGGTGTACACAAAATTATATTTTAATTTAACAACCTGAAGCCAACTGCCAACTCATACTGGTAGGTGGCCAAACATCGTATAACTTCACTGTTTAATATCAGCTTAAAATCTGATCCGTTCATTCACATTGCTGCACTGTAAACGAACTGAGATTTTTAGTCCTTTTGAAATAGCTTCATGTGATTTCATGTGCTGCTAGTTTTAACCCTATTCCTAAGTTCCTTCTTATGTTTCCAATGTCTTATTCACCTTTTACAGTATTTTAAATTGCCATGTGTTGAAAGACGCCGGCATCACTGAGCTTGCTGTGAGACTGAAACTTTTTCCATTACACTGACCAAACAAACTTTAAGCAAAGACATTTTATGAGACTATTCGAAAATACTCTACCAGTTTATGCAGGAATCATAGGCAAAACACATATATGCAAATGTCTTCTAGCGGTAATACCCCAGATCGATTTCCTTTTCCGCTCTCTTTCCTCCCTGCTTTCTATCCCCGTGTCCGCGCTCTCGCCGCTGTAACTATCCGGTAAGGATGGACAATATTTAAAACATAGCATGCTCAATTTGTGTAATTGTTTCATAATCGAAGTTGTGACAGGAAAAATACATCATCTGTGCTTACAGACTTTAATCCAAACTTTAGAGTTTGGGATGAATTTGCCTTTATTATCCAGGGCTGAGCAGAAAAGGTCAATGGCAGGAGATAAATAAGAACCTGTGACCACTGGTTGAAGCTCACCAAAGTTTGTGAGGATGAATGATCCCATCCCAGCCCTGATATCACTATAGTCTCAATAGCAATTCTGCAACTTCACTGACAATTTCTACAGTGATCATTTGGTTGCCAAGCACCACCACAGACCCTACTGTCAAAGGGAGTTTATACATTTTCCACCCCGTCAACAGATCACTGGAAGTGGGACTGTGGCTGCTCTAAGATGAGGAGCACTACACAGTGTGTTATATAGCCCTGGGAACCAGAGGGCTGTGTGCTGTCCTCACTTCATACAGACACACACACACATACACCCTCCCAAGGGAAAAAGAGACAGTCAATCACTGATAGCAACTAGGGCATCTTATCCCCAGCTCACCCTCTCTGGTTGGACGTTGGCTCATCTGGCTTTGGATCACAGGACTGGAAACATGGGAGGGGTCCTCTCCCCAAATCACACTGACTGAAGGTAACACTGGGACACAGAAAGAAAATATTTCTCTATCTCTGATATGCTTTCAATTACTTAAGAGCTGTTGACTTCATTATAATTCCCTAACGTTGTCATCTAAAAGCTAATTATTTAATTCATCTCATCCTCAGTCTCTTCTGGATTTAATTATAATATGGAAAAAGCTGTCGACATTTTTTTTTTATTTTTATGTCTACAATTTAATCCTCAATTTAACCCTGGAACCCCTTTCTTTATAATGTGACCCATGCTACGCTGCTCCTCAAATCTCATCAATAAATCAGGTTTTCGCTTCAGAATTTTAAGATGGATCTGAGACAGAAATGAATTTCCAGCTAAAATAGAGCCGGGTGCGCCTCCACCAGAAATCAATTCATTTTCTTCGTTCAGTGGAAAGGCAGAAAAAGAAATAAGAAAAAGACTCTTAACATTTCATCTCTGCTGCTTTTCCACAGAGAGCCCCGGCATTGTCTAGAGACAGTGTAGAGATCTTCTACCAAGGCTTATTAATTCTCTACTCTCATCTCCCCGAGCTGGCTATCATTACAGCCCTATATATAGAGCCGCGCAGGGAATAGTGAGGGATGCACACACGCATTAACATTAATGACTTTAGGCTCTGCTCATGAGCCTTGTGTGCTCACAGACACGCTCACACGTGCAACTGTGGAAAAAAAAAAAAGAACTGACTGCTCACATGCCATGAAATAAACATTGTTTACAAACAAAAGACTGGTTTCCTTTTCACTACCATATCAGCTTCATACTTTTGTCACTTTTTGTTTTATCTCAAACCTCAATGTGCATCAAATTAGGCTGCAGGCATGAGTACAGTTCAGGATCTTTAGTAGATTGGTCTACTGCTAGCTCCTACTGAGTTTGCTAATGAACAATCATCACTGACTCCCCCAGCGGCTGTTGTAAAGGACCAGCGCAATGGCCATGTTGTGAAAGCAGGATTACATCGCGTTGGCCCTTCCTTAGTAATTCTATCCCGATCTCAGCAGGAGACTACGCAGCCCATTTCATTTTCCACATTGTGTTAATCAGGATCTAATGTCCAATATTGCAACCGCACACTCTGGGTTTTGTGCACAGATCTGAGTGCACTTTTTTGAGCACAATCCTGCAGGATCCATTTGAAGGAGAGAGCCAGTGCTGAGGCTAAGTCCTTCCTCCCCTGCAGCACCCCCAGCTGCTCCTCCTCGGGCCCCATCCTGGGTGGCTCAGTAGTGGGTTAGCAGATGGTGCTTTGGAGGGGGGAGGGGGGGCATGCACACATACTCCTGTCCCCTCGCCTGAGCCTTGGGGGTGTCTGCAGCACGGCAGGGGCTTCCACCCAGCAGCGGCAGAATGTGACCCCACTCTCTCTCTCTCTCTTGCACTGCCCTGAGGCCTGAACATGGTCATCCACGCATAAACCAAAGATAAGACCAATGCCATTCTCCTCAGCACTCTCTCACACACATGCAGACACATACACAAACATACACAACCACAAGGGTAGCAAGAATGGGTCAATCCCCAGTGACCCCCCCACCCCCCAAATACACACATCAATCCACATCCCACGTCCATTAAGTGTCTTGTGCGTGCATGTTGTTCACGTGTTACAGCAGGATGAATGATTTATTCGGGGGGGCTTTTCAATTGTCAGAGATGGATGGCATCAATAGGGCTTCTGTCCTTGTTAATGAATCAGGTGATTTGCCACTTTAAACAAATTTATCCTCTCCCTGTTGCACAAGCATACCCTCAGGAAGCAGGGACCTCCTCTGTTTAGAAGATGCCCTAACAATTAAAAAAAAAAATGAAGGAAGGAAACAGGTGAAAAAAAGGGAAACTGTTAAGCAGGCTAGACTTGAGGTACACTGCAGCATTATATACCTTAAGCCCTGTGGCTGCGCCCCTTCAGTCTCTTTGATATCTTTATGCAAATCTGAGGCAGCCGATTTGAGAGTACGAAGGATTAAAAGCTCTCTCTGAAGGCAGTGGAACACAGCAGCAGAGGACAGTGGGTCAAGGCCCTGAGCATCAGCTGCCAGTCTCCAGATAGGAATGCAAGGGGAAAACTGCGAGTAGCCCGACACCTGGATACAAACAATGTTCTCATGTTCTGCGTATATTTACTTGAAAATATGAATTTATCTGTCTATTATAAATTGCTCTCTATGTTGTCCTAAAGGTATCCGCTTAGCATATGCATCCCCCTCTGGAATTGCAAATGTGCCTGGAAGCATTATATGTATTTGAATAAGCACACATTCAGATTATTTATCTATGGGAATACTAAAAAAATACACAATGGTAAACAATTAAACTGCCAATTAATCAAAATGAACAAAAGAGGAGGGAAATGATGTATCACTTGAGGAGTAATGTGATTTAAGCATGCAGGTTATGATTTAATCTCTATTATTCTACAGTGACTGCTGCATATTAGACAGAGGGATAAGAGTGCTCTGAAATAGGCTGAGCTTGTGCTTTCCTAGAGGCATGCTGCATGCTCTCGTGTCAGTCTCACTCACTGCTGGCAATGACCAAATCCATCATGACATGTGGACAACAAAGAGCTACAAGAATGCCTGCCTTAGCGTGCTCACATGCCACACGGCGTCTTAGAAGGCTGTGCACAGTGCACTATCTCCCCAGAACACAAGCCTATCCCCATGCACAGGGAGCATTACATGTCACAGAACACAGTGAAATCTTTAAGCACCATATCCAAAGGAAAAAGCCCCATCAAATAGCTCCACTCGACATGAAATACCGAAGAGCGGCTGATGGTGCCAGAGCGGAACTAGTCAGCGCTGGGAATTTTCCAGATAAAGCTTTTTGGTATAAAATTGGGAGAGTCCAGTCATCAGTATGTTCCAGGCAATTCTTTAAATTAGCACGAGATTAGGGAGTGCATGGTGATTAAGCTCATTTGAAGTATTGAGGATCCGTCTGGGCATTGGCAAAAGCCACACTTTAATTAATCTGGTAATGGATGAGAAAAATAAGCACTCCAACGCACATATCAGCATTTTGCTGAACAGGAGGAAGTGGAGGAGATGGGGGGGGGAGTGGTGTAGGGGAGGGTGCCTTTTTTAAAGGCAGACACAGAGTGAAATGGAGCATGTTGCCTACAGGGAAATTAGCACTGAGCATAGCCTAAAGAATGCACCATTGTGTCTATGTTATAATAGAAAAAAAAGGAGGTGGTATGAAGTTTTTAGGGGTGCTGTTTTTTTTGTTTTTGTTTTTTTTGGTAGTTTGTTTGTTTTGCATTTTTATCATTCTCTTGTCCTTGTCTGGGAGTTTTCCCTGGAAACAAGGGATGTGTGAGGATTTATGATGAGGCAGAGAAGGGTAACGGCACCACGGTAACAGTGACAACTGCACCCCGTGTGCAAAATAGTGAGCGTGTATCTATAAAAAAAAGTGGGGTTTTTATGCTTTTTGTTCTTTCACCGTCACTGACCCCGAGTCACAGATATGCTGTGACTGACTCATGCATTACAGATGCAGATTCATTTGCTCATTTAACCCTGCAACAACCAGTCTGAAGCTGCAACATTTTAGTGACAAATGTCTGCGCTCGCTTGTCGAGTCGTGTACTTTAAATGGCTTGACAAAAAAGCTGTGTGTGCATATTATGCGCCGCAGCACACTGTAACAAAAGCAACATTTAGTCACATGGTCCCTGAACCAAGCTGGTGCTCGTTAAATAATTGAAACCTGGGAAAAGAGTCCTGGAAGAGGTTAAGAGAGGCTGAGTTACACAGGAGCCATAGTGTTCGTGCATGGTGGTCGGGAGTCTGCCAGCATGAAGGCTCCTCAACCAGGACTGCCTCAGGAGTGGACTTCTTCGCCTAATTAGGCTTACACCCCTTTAACATTTAATAACGGCCAGCTGGATATTTAGTTGAACACTTAATCCGAGTCGATACTGAGGGATTTCACAAAGATTATCAGGATTACAAGACAAAAGAGTGTCCCTTCCTGTTTGAAATTCCCCCACATATTTTACAGATATTTGAATGACAAATTTAGAGTCAAAGCCCCCCAAAGCACTGTTAGTTGATGGAATGAGAAACACACTACAGGCGTCTTCTTCAGTTTTCCTTTGTTATGCTATAGGATCTCCGACATCAGTGAACAACAGATGCATGCACTACCTCTTGCGGAATCTGTGCCAGTGTCTATCACTCTAATACACAGAGAGCCGTGGATGGTATAATAAGCAGCAAATGAGAAATCTTCTGAAAAGCTTGTGCTAAAAAGCCAAATCACATATGGGGAGGTCAGTGGACCATCTGCTACCTGATTGTTATCTTGGACAGCTCTCACCATACCTGAACATCAGCATATTGAAGGCATTCCCCTATGCACCAATAAACCCGCTCTGAAAATAAGAAAATCAACAAGCTCGTGAAGAGGAAACACCACTCAAAATTTTAAAGAATACAGCCAAATATAAACCACAAATGACTAATAAACAGAAATGCATAACCACATATACTGAAATATACTAGCTGACACAGTTTGTGTACAGGAGGACTTTAAATATAGGATGCCTTCTTTTTTTCTTTTTTTTTTGGCTCAGTATAAATTAAGTCACTGTCTGTTTACCACCTCTGACATCCCCCACTGGACATACAGCTCTTGTCAGCTTTGCTCTGAACCAACTTCATGGCATGGAAAACAGATAATGCTAGCATGGCCTACTTATTTTCCACTGCCTTTCTCTCTGTGTGTAATAAGTTGTGATGGCATGTCCTCTTAAGGAAATGCAACTCCGAGTGTGAGGAGGCCATGTAGAGGAAGGGTCAAAGCGGGAGCAGAGAGGAGGACTCAGCTCTCATCAGCGAAACACTACAGATACAGATTACTAACAGAGGCAGGTGAGCTAACTGCACCATTTTGTACTGTATAAACAAAGATATCACACATTTTATATATCTGGCAATATCATGTTATTTTGGACAATGCTACAAAAACTATTTTGAATTTTTCAGTAATGCACAAAATCCCAATATTTATCACGATAGAAAATTACATATACATTGAATAAAGATTTTTAGAATCACTACAACACATGCGATTTTTATTATTCAGTAAAGCAAGTGCAAGTACTATATTAAAAATTTAAGGGCACAGCTAAGCTTTAAAAAGGGAGAAAACACTTTTTTTTTTGTCTTTTGGAATCGAAAAGTTGAATTCACAAGAAATTAAACTCACCCCTGCTCAGCTGAGTAGCCTATACCCAGAGGAGATGCTGCTCCAGCCTTCCTTGGTATGGTATGGTATGACAAGTAGCGAATAGTGGCTAATATTAGCCAAAGTTAGCAGTGTTTCACTAGATATTTCCAGTATGTGTGACCTTACTGAGACAAATCTGGCAACTTACCAGTCATTTCTACTTAGTGTTAGAGCACAGGGTATTATTTAAGATTATCCTATAACTGTAGCAATGTTATTGTGTTGTTTTACCGAAAGCTATATAGCCTCACTTTGTTGACCCAGCAGCCACTTTGACCACAAGTGGCATTTATAGAATAAGAGTAGATGGCAAAACATGGTGAGAAGTCACAGAGTAAATTCTGTAAACTACCTCAGAAACATTAGTTACCTCATAAAATGACTCTAAAGGATAGCTAACATTAGCCATCATTAGTGGTCATAGTCAAAGAAACCAGCAATGATGGAGTTGGTTCTTGCTCTGGCACCCAGTGTGTGAGGGAGTGTGTTTTAATGATGCATTTGCTACTGACTTTGTCTTAACACATATACAGCAAACTAAATGACATTATCGCATGAAATGTCTGGCTGTTTGATGCAACCAGGAGTTGAGTAACCAAACCTGGAGCACAGGTACGTCATAGGCCCCCGAAGGTTCTTATCTATATCAGGTATTATGATGCCATCACGCTGCCTAGCAACCACAGGGCAAAACATAAACGTTTGTAGCATTTCTGCATCCATAACACCCTATACAAGCATTTTATCATTTTCACCACATTCATGACTATAACATAACATTTATATCCACAAAACTTTCATTATGCATGATATTTTATGGCATCATCACGCTGCCTAGCAACCACCTACGAACAGGCTAAAATTACCCACCTCTAGTGTTTATACCCGTACAGCACTTTCTGAAAGAATGATATGATTTTAATTTTACGGCAGCAACATGTAATTTATATGCACAAGACTTGTATGACGTCATCATGCTGTCTAGCGACCAACAAAAACAACAGATTAAAATCCCAGACCAAATCATACTGTAGCACGAGCATGTATTAGTAGTTTGGAAAGGGACAACTGGTGGGAAGTAAAGATATTGCTCTTGCCTGTCCTGTTTTCTATAATCTTTTATACTGTATTTTAATGTAGCTGAAATCACTAAACACAGTCATTCTAATTTACATATTTTCCTCTTTCTCTTTCTGGATTTCCAAACTGGCCTATAAAAACCCTACTATATCAACCAGCAATCATGACTTAAGTGTCACGGTGGAAAAATGAACACAAACTAGCTGGTATTACAATAACAGGTACATTGACATAAGAAATGAAATAAGAGGCACAACAATCATATTTAAGTACAGCCAAAAATGCATCTTAAGTGCTGCAAATGTGTAGAGCGAAATAGAGGAAAACAGCTTTGAACTAAAATAAAAATGCAGCTGCTGCTGCGCAGATGTTCATGACCCTGTTCCAGGGAACAATGAAACGGCAGCAGAACTGCAAGTGAGCTGGACCTCAGCCAGAAATGCTATGCAAGCAGACCATGTGGACATATGAGGTAAAGCTGCGAAAGCAAAAAAGACACTGATTGCACTGAACTGAGCAACAGTTTGTTTCAATGCTCATAAGTTATTCATTTCTAAGAGAGATAGTGTGCAAGTCGGTCTCTTAAAAACCGTAGTCTGGCTTTAAAGCGACAGTAAAAAAAAAAAAGTAGCAGTTATTATTAATGCCATCTGTAAGTTCAGAAGAGAAAGTAAGTCGAGTCTGAGCTGCTTTGTGGGTCACCTCAGCAAACGACCTGTGTTAAGACAATCAAATGGCTCTGGATAAGACAGCCACTCTCCACACACAGGATTAGGTCTACTGACCCACACTGACTGGGCCACTTACATAAACACAGCATAACAAGCCTGTTGTATAAAACGAGCGCACATCCTATAACCTACATTTCTGTGGATCTGAGCTGTCTCCTTCCTATCATATGACCCTGAACTTCAAGCAGGATTTTGAGTTTGTGAAGAAGATGCATGTCTTAACTACTCTGAATGCCATCCTTCACCTGCTGAGCCCAAGGCGCCTTAATTCAGGATGTGGATCTCAGTCAGCAGGTGAATGCTTCTAATCAACTATCCATATGTCCTCCTATCCACTGGCTGATTAAGGTTTCATTTCTCACCTTCACTGATTGCTGTATGGTTTGATAAATCATTCCTCCTCTGAAAAATGCTAATGATATGCTAATCCAAACTTTTGCCCAGCCAGATAAATGTTTCCAGTTTTGACCGTCATGCTAAATTCCTGACTAAGAGAATAAAAACATGACAAGGTTATTGTGAGTAAACCCAATCTATTTTTATTTTTCAGAAATCTGTTGCCCTTGTCCTCCCACATGGCCCATCTGTGCATCCCAGTTAGTCACAGGAGAGTCTTTTTCAATGGACCTCAATCTCTTTTTGGGTCAAAGGAGCAATTCTACCCTGCGATTGAAAGCAAGAAGAGAATCAGTTACCAGATCTCGGTCAACATCTCGGTGACATTACGCAGTCTAGTGCTAATACACCTCCCACACGCGCACATATCCAGTTTAAGAAATTGACTCATATGTTGCAAACATGTTACCCTGGCTGTGAAAACAGGTGCTGAATATAGGTCATGATGGTTTACCTTGTTATTGTGCGATTTCATACAGCAGCATGCGAATAAAACGCAGTGACGCCTTAATGCAGCCAAAGCCCCGCTGAAACCAGCCACTCCGTGGGAAGCGTTCATCCCTTTTCAGCAGCTGATGAACATCTGTTCAGCATTAGTGGTTACTGGTTTGTGGTACCCTGTGGGTACATCGCAGGGCTCTGATGATGCTGAATCCTCAGGTGCAGAAAGCTTCTCTTCAGAGAAAAACATCATAGATACAGAAACAACCTTCCTGTTTTTTTTCTTTTTCAAATGCAAAATAAAGCTAATAAAACAATACTGTCATTTATAGCACTGTGCAAAAGTCTTGTGCCACTTCTCATTTATTTATATTTTGCTAAAGAAACTACCAAAGAGGTGCATTTATTGAAACATGCAAACATAAATATATATGGAAATACAGCCTCCTTTGTGTTTAGGATCTTTCAATTTTGGCCAAGATATTATATTTTAGGATTTATTTATAGTCCATCAAAACCGTTTCTAAATATACAAATCCAGCTTTTGGTGTTTTGATTAATGTAATTAGTATGTCAAACTAATAATGTCCATTACACATAGTTCAAAGCAAATGCGTCTTTATACAGGTAATAGTTCAGTGCCTGAATATTCACACAGCTGCATCAAGAGAGAATAGCACCGTCGTTTCTGTTGAAACTGAAAAGTATTTCTCGACTTCGTGGTGAACTTGAATGAACTTTGAATCTCAAATTGTTTCTGAAGTACTGCCGTTCTGACAGATCACGGTGGCTTTGCAAAAATATGCACGAAGTGTCCAAGTGTGTCAGCCAGGAGACCACAGTTCTTGACAGGAGTGGGAGATTTGTGTTTTGCTATTTCACACTCACCGAGTACCTTACGTTGCACTTTCGTTTCACCTTTACATTCCGGTCATGGTTAAGTACCAAAAACCACTTTGGTTTAGGGGCTAAGTATGCTTAGGTTTAGGAAAAGTTGTGGTTTAAATCCAAATATCGCAGCAGTAACCATGCACACTGAAATACTTATCCAGCAAGTTAAAATATGACACAAGCGTCAAGATGTCGTGAGTTGGGAATGGGATCTGTCCCACTCATGCCTGTCATAAAGGCAGTAGAGCACCAACACCAAAGGACACCTTGTGACTATCTCTCAGGAACAGCCACTTTCACAGAGCAGCACTATTTGATGCCTGAGCTCAAAGCCACTGAGTAAACTTTACGGCGAGGTTTTCTTCAACAGATTATATGTGATTTTCGTTTTGCCTCTAAGCAGAGATGCTTTGTTTTGTGCATGGGTGTATGTCCAGGGGTGTAGTTATGCATTCCTGTGTGTGAGAGTGTGTGTGTGTGATTCACACATTCCACAGGTTTAAGGAGAGGTCAGGAGCATATTTCTACAATCGTGTGGTACTTCATTGTTTACATACCAGACGTGCTCCCAGGAGACAGAGTGACTGACACAGTAAGCTTGCCTAGGCTGTCTGTACATCACAGCATGTCTCCGGCACATCACTAAATCTGAACAAATTCACAAATAGCCATGAGGCTCATGTTCCGAATGTGGAAAATTGCTGTTTCTGCGAAGCACTGTCAGAGTGATATCATTATAAAATGAATGTCTGTACAAAAGAGTGATTTGTTATCTAAATAATGGAAATAAAAAAATATATATATCTATGCAGCAGTAGAGCTGATATGATCCAAGATGGCATGTAAGAACATCTTTATAGCTAGGAAAGGTTTGCTTTTACTTTGGTATCCTTATGGTTTGTAGATCTAATTGTAGCCAGCCTCTCATCAAATAATCAGCCTCGGAAACCAAACCCTTTCCCACATGATGGAGGTTATTGAGAGATGGAATGGCCCCTCGTGGAGACGGGAGACCTTTCCCCTGGAGCCTGACCTCTGACCTCCCTTACTGTGATCAGCTAATTAGGAGAGAGCGAGTCAGAGGAACCTGAAAGCACTCTGTGGGGAACCAATGGCTGCGACCAGGACAAGCCCACTGGGGATAGAGGGAGAGAGCTGGTCTACTTGAGGAGAAGAGATCGAATTGTGTCTGTGTAGAGGCCATTCCGACAACATACGTGCGGGGGAAAAAAGAAACGCATAGGAACACTGCTCACTAGAGACACACAATCTGAAGGCACACACATAGGAACACCCCAGACAGGTGTCTACATGATGAGTCAATAAAACACACAGCCAATCAAGTTTTAAACAGGGCAGTCATCAGCATTCAGACAGTCTGCACAGATTTATGAACCACAAGATTGCAATGCCTTTCACGAGCAGTTATCTTATGAATAATACACGGAGACCATATTTGATGAGCCCATCTACAGCCGGCCATAAACTTATTTTATTTGCAGCGCAGGGGCTGGTCTGTAGTGCCTGCTTTTCATAAAAATGGGATCTTCTCCGGCTTCATTGAGGTAACAGCACCATTTGGGTAATGGCTCACTAATATTTTACATCAGCTCAGGGAGACCTGATTTACTGCAGCTATGCTGGGAGAAATCTTATGCAATCAAAGCATTGTTTCACCTCCCACCGCGTTACTTGAAAGACGATTATGAAATCAGAAGCCGTACCGCTAAAACAAAGTGAGGCAACTTTTAAGCACAGTATTAAGAAGAATGCATTGCTAATTTTATTCCAGTTCCTTTCTGCTGCTTTATTTCTGTCACTGATCCCATAGGCTTGATTGAGTTCTTGTTGCACTACAGTTTTCAATGAAGGTGTAGCTTTAGAGTCGAAAAAGAAAGCACTGAATTGAAAGTATCAAACTTGTGTTGTTGCTTTTTTAACACTGATAGCAATAAAAAAGCAACAATTAAGGGATCAACTGTGGTTACTGCATTTGCTCTGACAGTGACTCTTTATGCAGTATTAATTTTGCTTCCTTGGTTTGCAGCAGGACAGAATAAAACATAAATATATTTGATAAGAGAGGGGGGGAGTCTGTTGTCAGTGGAAAATCAATATATCTTCTCTTCTGTAGCATCAACATGTTGTGCTTGATCTGCCCTTTTTTGGCTTTAAATACAGCAGCCTGAGAGAAGTGGGGGCTTGGCAGCATACACACACACTTAGGGGCTTCTGATGATAAACTTCATGTGCATTTAAAATAGCGGCCAAAAATGCTCTGAATCACTTCAAGGTAAAACTGCCAGCAAGCTGCTGCAGATCAGGTTTTGAGATTCATTAACCAGACAACCCTGATCCGAGTGTACGTAGTGTACTATATGCGCGTAGACGCACTTGCAGACACAAGAGAACAACGGAAAGCGTGCACGTGTGCTCTGCACGTCACACCCGGCTGCAGCCTGATACCAGTGAAAGCTACGACAGCGTTGACCTTTGAGCTCCAGATACGTAACAATCAGCCCGACCTGCTGCCTGCACAGCAGCCAGCCTTAGGGCCACACGAAACACAGACTTTACTGCTCACTGCAGCCCTCTTTGCTAAAATGCTCGTTTTCCGATTCATGACTGCTTGCATGTGATTCTGCACAGTGTACAGAAGATAAGATGTTATGTTCTGTTTTGTTTTTGCCGAGTAGTTTCCAAGAAAACAAAATGTTCAAAGTGGTAGGAACATCTGAGTCAAGCATGAAATACCCACTAAAGAAAAAACAAAAAATAACTGAAAGCTGAATGGTTGAACAACTGGTCTTAAACTTTCCATTCCTACTTCTCGTCTGTTCACACAGAAAAACCCACATACAGAACAGACCGCAACAGTGTGCGCTTACGTTACAGCTTACACCAATATCAATGCTGCTATACTAGTCAGCCACAGCCGATAAAGCGAATGCAATTATTTTGCTACATTAGAATCTGCTAAGTTGTCAGATTAGGCAACAAGTGAATACACAGTCCTTGAAATCTATGTGATCAAAGCAGGTAAAAACATTTCCAAAATAGCATGTCATGTTGGGTTCTATGTATGGAACCAGTGACAGGTTGACGGGGACCCAAATCTGACTGATGCACTTGGGAATTGAAGACTGGAGACTGTGTGGTCCGATCCCACAAAAGAGCTGTTACAAAAAGTTGTTGGAAAGCTTCACAGTGACACACACAGTACATCACAGATTCATTCAAGTGACGCTACTTTACCACATAGTACCACCAATGTAAAGACAACTGCGGGCCGTTCGCATTCCTATACATTGCCTGATGACAGTGATCTCCATCAGCAGAGTAATGCAACCTGCAGCACTGCTTTGAGGAACATAAAGGTGCCTCCAACTTCCTCACCTGTCTATCTCGTCAAGCATCTGTGGTATGCACTGGAAAAGCAAGTCGCATCTACAGAGGCTCCACCTGTTTTGTGCTGTCACTTTCACTTACAGGTTATGCTGAGTTTCAATTCTCATGTCCTCACACTGTGCAACATGTACCGCCCTCTGCTAAATACTTGAGCACATTGCCTTATCATTGTGTGTACTCCATGCTTCGACTATGATGCAGTGTATGCTTGTGACGTGAACTGTGGTGCACATATAGGCTATATGTACAGTAAGAAAAAGTCCATTCATAAATCAGATAACAACAAGATAAGTGGCCATAATCTTGTCAAAAAAATATTAACAGTATTGCCACAAAAAGTTTAGAAATGATATCTTTTGCAGTCATACTTTTGCGAAATGTTTTTCGATTGAGTTTGCTGCACAGCCACACGCAGAACTGATGACAAAAGCAGAGAGGTGGCCAGCACTTGCTGAGCCCACACCACTATGGAGGAGGCATGTGCTGAGGCTGACTCACGGCATCGCCAGAAATCATCCAGTCATGAATCTGTCTGTGTTTGGGCGTACAGAGGCGCATATGAGTCATGACAGAGAGAAAAAGACAGAGCGAGAGAGAGAGAGAGAGAGAGAGAGAGAGAGAGAGAGAGAGAGAGACAGAGAGTCACAAAATGCTGCAGAGACAAAGAAAGAGGACAACCAGTCTTGGGTCAGTCATACACAAGCTCCAGCGAGTCAGCCGCTGTCACAGTCGGATTGTCGGCAGCTCTGACGTCAGCCTGAACTTGAAATAAACCCTGAGCTGAGCGGGAGTAGAGTGACACAGTTTTACTGTCTTTGTAGTGAAGCGCACAGATCCCTCCCAACCTCATTCTCTATGCTCTCCTATCCTACCCTGTATTTCTCAAAGATATCAATCTAAAACACAGATCCCGAAGAGAAGATCAAGCTACGCAGAAACCTCAGGCATCAGTCTACTCTGTGAGCTTCTGAGCTACAAAAAAATACAAAGTCCTGGTTGATCTGTGTCCTATATTTGGCAAGACTTGGAGGCTCCCTGGTCAATCTGTGTTAAGGCTATTCCCCAGTCTGAGCGAGTGTGCAAAAAAAAAAAAAACTCAGAGCAATCTCCGCCAACAATATTTGCTAGTGAGTGTTCTATCACCATGGTGACTGACACTCTCGCCAGGCGGTGTTGAGCAACTCTCTCACTGGCAGGGTGAAGGGCGGGGGGCTTCTGTAGGTGAAGGATGCAGAGTTTAGCAACAATTGGTCAGGAGCAGCTGAGCCTTTTGTGTATTACTGTATTATAGGTTAAAGTCCTCCGCCTTATGGTCCCACGTGGCAGCTTTGGGAGTAAGAGGAGGAGGAGTTATTCTAACTGTATCCTTTGGGAGAAAAAGCAATGCATATTTGTTTCAGTTTGCATTAATATACTCTGTTTAATACTGTTAAATACTGCTTATTTTAGTTATGTTACCTTCCAGTTGGTTTTCTTGTGACTCTGTGATGTAGTTTCCATTGTTTCAGCACTCTTCTGGGGATTAATCAGCTACAGACAACATTTATAGTCTGAAAAATTGTTTAAATGTTGAAAACTTCAGGATTCCTGCAGCCGCATGGAAGGAGTAGGAAAAATGTCAAAAACATATTTAGATACAGTATATCTAATCTACAAAACTTTAATTTACAAAATTTTAACTTTAAAGCAATAAGTTTTTTATGGAGAAAGAGGTTGGCCCTGATACACCTGATACTATATGCAGATCCAGACCAGTACGGGATTTTTAAGACTGATACCAATTTGATGATTTCAAAAATCTGATATTTCAGCCGATATTTTTTTCTTTCAGGCACAAAAAAATTTCTTATTCGTGCTAATTTATGTTTTTTTTACTAGGATAATATGACAATGCAGATTTAAAATACATTTGTTTAACTGTCACAACAAGGTCTGGATTATTCATTTACACTATGCCAAATGCCTTGATTATTCTCTATGAAATTTACATCACTCAGACCTGAGTGGACACTAGCAGACACAGAAAGTATAATCGGAGCTTAACTCTTCTCAGATCAGCTGATTGTTACCTCGCGGATCGATAGGTGGAGAGAGGTTATGTTTTCACCCCTGTCTGTCTGTATGTCTGTTAGCAATATAGATAATAAAAAGACTTGAACCAAAACTAATGAAACTTTGTGGAAATATTCCTTAGGGGCCCAAGAACATATGATTTCATTTTCATTTTCAAGGTCAATGGTCAAAGGTCAAGGTCACCAAAAATGATCAAAACTAGTAAAAATTCCTGTCACATTACTGGTGAAATTTAAAAATTCATATCTCAGTGAATTTTTTGTCCATCTGGATGAAATTTGGTACTCAGATATAAACAATTACTGTTGATAATTCATTGTCTTTTTTCTATTTTAAATTAAAATATTCACAATAATGCAAAGTGAACTATAAGCCCTTGGCAAAAGTCACCTACTTATATAAAATACATATCCCTGTAAATGTTGGCTTTTCTTTTTTTCATTTCTTTTTTTTTTTAGAGGATGCTGTCAGGGTACATAAACAATATGTACTTTATATGCGGTTATCTGTTCATGCGGATCTCATTTTTAAATAAAAAAAGAAAATCATACTTTACAGTTTTTGAAGGCCAGTAAAATTAATTTCTAGTCTTTGTGATCTAGTAATTTATGGTGGAGTATGACAACATGGTGGTATCTATTCCAGCATAGGAAATTGAAACACATAGAAAATTTGGGGTAGGGAAGGTATGTGCTCTACTGAGTGCACTTCTAATTGTGGCTTTCTAAACAACTTTGTTATCTACAGCAAAGTTGCAAAACGCCCTCTGCTGAATAAGCTATGCAATGTCAACACTCATGACATGGTTGAAGGGTGTTTCTCCTGTCTCTCCTTTATTTTTTAAATGTTGATTTATTGGCCTGGCAAATAGTCAATATCAGCTAATAATACTGATACCGATATTTAAAAATCCAATATGTCGGCCGATATTTTTTTTCTTTCAGGAGTGCAAAGCAAAAAGATTTCCCTAGCATTTATTATGTGTAGTTACTTATGAGTGTTTACTAAGATAAAATACACTTGTTTTATGCTGCAACATGTTGTAGATTAGACGTTTGCACTCTGCCTAATGCTTTGATTATACTTTGCCTCAGATACGGACAGCCCTGATGGCTCATTGCTGTCATATTTCTTTGAAGTCATTTAATTTTTTTTGCCAATACCACTATATCAGCAAATAGCTAATATTGACTGATAAGACAGATCGGCCAATATACCAGTCGGGCTCTATTGTAAAGCTTATATTATTTTTACGAGCCTGCTGTAGTAGATAAAGTAAACACACTGTAAAATAACAATATATTTCTGGAAAATCTAGCTGCAAGTACTTGGCTGTAATTTAAAAGAAAATTTTCGTACTTTGTACTGAGGAATTGTTTTTTAATTGGAGCAGCGTTTTGGTTTGAGGAAATGTCCCCACGCTGTCATGGTAACCCACAGAAAGGGCATCTGGCAGGGTGGTAGTAAGACAGCGAGGATGACACTCTGTTCTGCAGATGCAGCCCTCTGTTCCCAAGAAGTCCCTAGGTGGTGAAGACTAAGTGGTGTATCCCAAGGGCTTATCACATTTCAGAGCAAAAACAAGCCGACCAGGCTCAGGCAAACAGAATCCCTCATTGAAAAACCTGCCATCTGAAAAGGCTCTATAGGTAGTGGCTTGTGTTTTTTTCCAGAAAAAAAAATAGTTTCAGGAAATGTGATTCTGGTTTTTGAAAAAAAAAAAGATGAAAGCATAGATGTTTTTGCATTCTGAAAACCATGAAAAAAAAAATCAACACAAAAGTCAAATGAGGTGCTGCAAGCAGCTGAAAGAGTGCCCACTGCAACTTGATGTTCAAATCTATTTTGCCATGTTTTTGTGGTGGGGCATGTGAGTCATTAAGTTCCAGCCACATCAACAAGCAATAACTAATGCTGTGCTGTGGAAAATAAAAGGCCACTGTTGCTGGCATTGATATAAAAGGCAACACTTCCTATAAATAAGTTCACCCCAGGCCATTGGGATGACATAAGTACCTCAGTCTACCACAGTGGTGCAGCTTGTTTCCTTTTTTAACTTCTCTCTGTTTATCCAGTACCACATATGGGGAAAAGCACGTGCCAATTTCATTCCATTACAAACAGCTTAGATCCCCATATCACAACTCAAGATCAGCTTGGTGGTGTCACTGTAAAATCAAAGGTTAGAAGGTAAAGGCAATGTATAGTAGACAGTTTAGAGATTGAATCATTCTTCATACTGAAGCACCTGTTTGCATGGCTTTTATCTATTCTAATCAGAGTTCTCTTGGTGTCTCCTCATTGCCATGACTAATGATTTCATTATCACCGAAGCACCAGAGACTCTGTAATGTGTGCATGATTCTCCTTTCTAATTAGGTAGCTAATAGTGAGGGTTTCTGACAGCCTTCATTCATAAAGGCACACATTTCCTGTAAAGTATGACTCATACACTCTACCAGAGAGAGTGGGGGAGAGAATAGCACCTCAAAATCCATCTTCCATTGTGAAGGTGATCTCATTCTGAGTCATAATATTAGTGCTCTGACATGTTAGAACTCATCCACAGGTCATAAATCCTACGCTCTCGCTTGCCACCGAGTCCGGCAAGTTTCAGGATCAACAAGTCTGAATTCCATAACTTGGGACTTTTAATAGCCTGATTTGTGATTTTCCACATATTGAGTTCCATTTAAAACAGCAATGCTGTGCTCACCAGATGATTTGCTGCTGATTAGAAACATCAGACACCCATTATAATGCAAGTATTATGAGTTTCAACAAGCACCTCTGTATTCAGAGGATATAAAGAAGACTGTGGAAATTATTACTCAAACTGTCGGTTATAAGTATGCAACAACTGGTGCAACTAAACATTTTACCACAGTTGTGTGCACATACAGTGAATACCAATGCAGTCTGGGAACTATCAGTTATCATCTCATGACTTAGTCCCTGTGGAGGAAGGTTAATGGATCAGAGTTTGTGGTGTAGCCAAGCCAGGATTTCCTGTCGTTTTTTTAAAAAATCGAACAAAAAACTGATCAAGATTGTATTTTGGGAAGTGCGCTGCTTCTTTTGCTCTGCCCAGGGACTGTTTATCTGCATGCAACCGACGCCTGCTCAAATGTGACTGATCAACATGACTTCTGGTACCAAAAAAATTCAATCCTTGCCTATAGATTCTGCGATATATGTTTATAGAGATAATCATTTCCACTTTCACATGCCATTCTGTCTCACGCACAAGCAGAAACTCTTACCTGTTTCTGAATAAAAGCATCGCTGTAGACCACAGTGATGTTACAATGTAAGAGTAAAAAGAAATGTAGGTAAAAGACTAAGAGAAATTGTGGTTGTGTTGCATGCATTCACAGCATTTACGTAACGTCTCACTCACAGCTGTCTTGTTAAGCGCTGCTGATTTCATGCTCATGACAAAGCTCATGAATATAAAACAGGAAATCAACAGTTACCTTATTTTTGTTGTTTATCTTGAAATGAAATCAAAGCACCTGCTTCTTTTTTTTTTAGTATTTCGCTGAAAATTTTTAGCGCACATTAATTTTTTTATAACTCATCCATTTGTGCAAAATTAAGAAGCTAATTGTTCAGAATTGGATTTACTAAAATACACTCAAACATGTCAGTTCTCACATTTCTTCATAAATACATACGCCTTCATAAGTATCTTCCTTCTTTCTTTTTTTAAACTCTGTAAGATGTCGCACGGCTTTTAACTTGTTAAATAACATGAAATTACAATATTAATCTAGTGACCTGTTGGGTTACTAGCACATCTAAGTAAAATTTGAATAATTATTTATTTCTTGTTAAAAAAAAACCATATATCCTAAAATACTGTGGACTAAACCTGCAAATTTTTTAAAACAAGCATTACAATCTGCATCATATTGTCCAGCATTTTTGTTGCCTATCATTTAGTTTGTGAAATGACAAAATGACAAACTGCAAAAACTGCAAAGACTTGCTAGAAAAAAAAAAAGCATTCTCATTTATAGTAGCCACTGAAGTCTTTATCTTCCAGTAACCCACATAGGAGGAAAAAGCACCATAGCGCTCGTATTACATGCAGTGTTGAAAGTGCGCATTTCAGCATGACTTTCAATATGAGATGAGATTTTTCTCAGACATGAAAACAGTCAGAGGGGCAAATAATCCCAGTTCCTCTGTCGAGTCCCCAGTTCACCAGACTTTGGCTGCCTGCCCCCATGACTTCCCTGAGTTCAGGTCGCCTAGCAACCCCCCCCCCCGCTATTACAGTTTTCATGCATCACTATGTCTGCATTGATGTCACGGTTTCCACGGCAACCATATAACCAAGACATCATGACTCTTTGCCGCCCTTAACAATCTATAAGCCCATTTTGCCCGTTTCCCCCATCTCCATTTTAAAGTACGGCAGCGGAAAAAACAAAAAACAAACAGCAGTTACATACGGGTCTAGCTTGCAGTGACGCGTATGAATGCTCATGATTTCTTTTAAACAGACGGCTATAGTGCAGATAGTAAATTTACTCGGCATGGCAAAGATCCAATGACAGTCCACCTGTGAAAAAGCAAACGATTCATTCTGTGACACAAATCTGCAGCAGATTGCAACTGCCAAAACTCGGGAACTGCGGTAATCTCAGGCAGGCATTGCCTCCAGTGACTCAGCCACAAAGCCAAGGGTTAGTACCTTATTTCAGTTAGTTCAGGAGCAGTGCAGGCTTTACTCCAAAGGGTCTCACTCATTTAAAGTATGCTAAGAGGGCATCATACTTTAGTCCCAATGTTTTCTGGCTTTCGTAATGCAGCTCTTGTAAATTACTACAGTGTCGAATATTAAAAAGAAAAGAAAGGGTTGTTTTTCAGTTAGAAAAAGAAGAAAACATGATGATGATAGAAGTAAGGTTACATCCAGGAGGGCCAGCTCCAGAGTGAATAGCTGACCTCATACGCAGCGTAAATGCGACCTGAAATCCTCCGGTAGGTCCCTCCTGGCCATTCCTTCCTCAGACGTTAAATCAAAGTCTGGCCTGGCTGTGTCCCTACAGCCACCTCAGATGTGGATTTGAACTACCAGAGGAGATCAGGGAAGCTGCTATCTTGCCATCAGTTGTACTTCAGACTTCAAACTAATACATTTCATGAATTTTTGATTATTGTTCTTTTATTTTGAGCTTTGTAACTTGTTTTGAAAGGCATTGCTATGTCACTTATCAAATCCGGTCTGCACTCTCCCCCGAACACTTTCCCTAAAGAGGTGACAACCTCTCAGCTCAAACCACCCCGAGGCAGCAGCCACGCTGCTAAAACGCAAATATGTGCCAATAATCACAGGTACAATGGAAGCGTGTTTACCCTGTGAGATAGATGCAACAGCGATCGGCAAAAAATGCTGAGTGTTCGAAATCGAAAGCAACGCCAGCAGTGCTGGGACCAAAAAGTCTGCACACATTGTCTTGTGAGCCAAAGACTGTTGATCCTTTAATTCAGAATTTCTCATTAAATATTCATAGTTTTGTGCCAGTCCAACAATTTATGTCTGACAACCAGAAATTAGATTATCAGTGTGATATGTCTGGAATCTGTCAAAGACAGATCAGTGGCGTATATTTGGTGTACAACATCTAAATAGGAAGGATGCCTTGAATAAACCCTTTGTTGAAGCACTTTCCTAATGAGCTAACCGCTATCTTCTGCTGATAATAATCTGTATAAGTCAGAGACTTTTGCTGGTTTCCCTGGAGGGAGTGAAATACTGATGGTGAGGACTGTTATGCGATAATCTGTCTCGATCTCTTCCCTCGACAAAGATAATCTGTCTAGTTCACTGTGTACTGTGCCTGTTTGCCCGGGAGCCTCAGTCTTCAGTTCATGGTGGCACACTAAAGCAAAGCTGCAGGAAAGTAGATAAAGGACAGGGAGGCATCACTGCATCTGCCTGTGCCAAGGGCGATCTGCCGACTGGGAAGCACGCCCAGAATATGTGTACAGATAGATAACAATCTGAGGGATCTTTCCCCACAAAGTAAGCAGGATACGAATGTGACAATGTGGTGTCTCTACAGGTGACAGGAGGCGATGCAGCCGCTTTTCCCGGAGCCGAGGATTAGTTTGGTCTGGATGTGCTATTAATGCTGCATGTGAAGGTTCAAGGTAGACCGGGCTGCCAAGTCATGGCGTGGCAGGTTGCCAGAATCCTTCTCAGGGTAGCTTGTGGATTCTGTAGCTGTGAAATACATTGCCAATTAATCAAAAAAAAAAAAAAAAAGAGAGAGAGAGAGAGAATTAACAAATTCAAAAACTTTTGAAAAAATCATTGGCATTGCTGCTGTAGCAGCAATTTCAGTCAAGTCCAAAAAAACAACAAGTTAATGTTAGTGTTAATGTGGAGGGAGTGTGTGGGTCACAGAAATCATAAAAAATCACAAAACTTTATAGGTGTATAACTTCAGAGCAAAGCAAACTATGAAGATGGGTACGGTCTGAGAACCCTTGGTATCGCGGAAGAATTCAAATACTCTTCCATTATAGGATACTGATGCGATTGTCTTCTTTATCTTGCAGTCTTCTGATCTATACCACAAGTTTGATCACTTTAGGCTGCATGAGATAAAAAGTAATGTGAACCATCAGAATCAGTTAAGTAAAGTAAAATGATAGATTAATAAATAATTAAGTGTTTCACTACTCTTCAGAAGCTTTCAAAATCCCTTTTTTACTATGAGTGCTACACAGAGCTTTATGTTACGTCCCGAGCATGGCTGGCTTCCAGTGTTTATCTGAGCCTGTGCTGCTTACACCAGTGAGGCAGCATGGGAGTCTGGCACCGGCACAATGCTGTGAGCTCAAACTGTGACCGTGACGTCATGTGGGTGGCCATTCCTATGCAGTCAGCACTTTTCGCCCCTCCTCCTCTTCCACCTCTCCTTTGCCCTACAGCTGCACATCACACAGTGACCTCTGGCCATCCTCTGTGAGGCCCAGGGGGAAGGGGCACCACACAGGTTGGTGGAGACTGGTGCAAAATTTAAAAAAAAAGAGGGGGGGTGAACACAGGAGCCAAATCTTTTGGCTGGAAGGTCAGACTGGCTGATCAGATGAACGACTGGTGCTCGTCTGGATGTCTGTGCTGTAGTCTCGCAGTGCCATCCCGGATAGAGTGACGGACAAAGGAGTGGGAAAGGGTGAAAGCAGTGGAAGCAACACAGAGCGCCTGTCTCACATGCTCCCCCATGTGAGAGTGCACCAACCAAGACCGGGAGCTGCTTTATGTAAGTGTCTCCCAGCATCCTGTGGGACTGCTGGACGGCCTCACATGTTTGTGTTGTGGTAATCCCACATGGATAGGCGGGGAGGGCTCAGCTGGACTGTGCCACAGAGCGCCCTGTCACAAGCCACCTATCACTTATCTCTCTCCATCTATGAGCGTTTGGTGGTTTGCTTGTCTGTCCAGTCAGGCTGTCTGCCGGTTGACAATCATCTTCCGCATGTTCCCTTTGCTTCTTTTTGTTATTATTATTTGTGCAGCTACTTTGTAGTTCACTCCTGGCTGTGAGGGTTTGCAGCTGGGAGAAGGAGGAATAAGCTGAGGAAAAAAGGGGAGGGCGGGTAGTGGTGAGAAGGAGGAGGACAGATCAGAGGTGCTGACTCGACTTCCATTCAGACATAGCAGTGATCAGGAGTGTTAAACAACTCAACAATTACGTGTGTACCTGTGTTAATACCAGAAATATCTCCTAAAAAAAAAGATGCTAAAAGTAATATTTAGCACCCGGCATCAAGCATATATACAACAGACACACTGCACACATCCAGCCTTACAGTCAACTCCCCTCCCCTCACCGGCCCCCCTTTGCTCAGAGCAGCTGGCAAAACACAAAGGAGAGAAGTGTGCAACTGGTGCGATAAAGCTGGGAACATCTTGCTATTCAAGCGTCAGCATAATAAACTGGAGGCACAATTAAGGAAAAAAAAATCCCAAAATGACAAGAAGTGCTCAGTGTTGCAGCAGCGTTCATCGCCTCAGTCCAGCTGCGAGTTGTCTTTAGGACAGAAGAAAAAAGGACAACAGAGCCGTTCTGTTCCCCCATCTTGGGAATGCAAATGATCAGGCAGTGACATACTGAGTGACTACAAAGCATGTGTGTTTTAACCTCAGATGTGCTGCTATGATACTATTAGGGAGGTCTAACATATGCATGTGCACACATTACTCCCTTTGTCTAAAATTCCCAAAGCTCACATTCCTCAGCAGCTACTGCACACAGTGGGATATTCATATAAAAGCAATTGTTAAAAGGTGTTTTAAAACTTTATAGTTTAACAAAAAAAAAAAAAAAAAAGAACAAAGGTCCTTGTTAAAACCTGAATTAAACAAGTTTGCTGAAATCTTCAAAAATGCAAAACGCCTGTAGAATTAAGAGCCCTAAAAAGCATAAAGTTCGGTGGTTTTTCCCCGAAGCTTTTTTTTTTTTTTTTTTTTTTTTAAGGACACGGAGAGGTTCCTCGCTCTTGAACACTCCTGTCTGGTCTCACAATCCCCCGAGGAGGCTGGCATGCAAAGTCTGCCGCTGTCTGGCTGTTCCCATGGCGACCACCAGGTGAGCTGACAGGCACTGGAAAGCACGGCAAGGAACATGTGACTCCCTCCACATGCTCAGGCAGCACACACTCTCAGATAACAGGAGGCTGACTCCCTCCCTCCCTTTTTTTTTTTTTTTTTTCCCAAACTTGCAAGTACACGGTGTAGTCACAAAAAGGCAATGTTTGGTGAGTCTTGAAAGCCGACAAGCAGACGACCAGTCTGCCAGTCCATCTGTTTGTCACCCTGTCTATCTCCCTGCATGACACATGCACACATACACACACACGCGCGAAACATAAATAAACACACTGTATTGTGGAGTTCAGAAGAAGAAGAGGTTGCCCTTGAGGGGGGCAAACTGACGATGTGTCATAACTTCTGAACATCAAGTTCAGGTCTCCTACAGCAGCAAAGGGCGAGAGAGATGATAAAGCAGCAGGGGGAGGTGAACATGAACAAGCCACACAAATGACTGGAGAGGAGAAGGAGGATTGACTTCTGAGAAAACAAACCTGCGCGTGTATGGTGCCCGGGTGTCTATTCATGTACAGTACAATGCCCCAGTTTAAAAGAAGACTAGTCTCAGGGATGGCAGTAGGTGCGCGAGACTCTGAGGTGATTTGAGGTAAACCTTTCTGCTGATGTATAAAGGCACAGTGCTCACTATTTTCCACTGTCAGAGCATCTGTCATCATCAACATTAAAAAGGCTAATATTTGCTAATTAGACATAAAGTACAGTGAGGCTGATGAAAAAAAAAACAATTTTGCAAGATTTTTTTTTGTTCCAACCACCATGCCAAAAGATAAAGCTGACATGGAAGCAGAGGCCACTTAAGGCTGGCTCAGAAGTCAGATATTTTCCATAGACTCCCATGTTTAAGTGCCCCATATTAATGTGAAAAAGCATGGATAAATAATTTGCAACTTTATAACTACATAGGGGAATTTTTTTTCCAAGTAACTAACTCATGAATGCTTAATGTTGGCTATTAAAGAAGGCAAGGCTGCTTTGAGTGACAGTTGGCTGCTGATTAAGCTTGTTCAGCATCCAGTTGTGCAAAAGATCCTAATTTAGTTTGTAGAAGATTTTTCAGTGGCAGGCAGCATTGTGGTGCAGTCGTGAGCACTGTCACCTCTCTGCAAGAAGGTCCTGGGTTTGAACCCACTGGCTGGCTGGAGCTTCTCTGTGTGGAGTTTCTCTGGGTACTCTAGAGTCACCAGAGTCAAACAGCTTCATGCTCTGAAAACAATAACTGTCTGTGCATTATTCGAATGAAATCAACCCGCTCATTTTTAGATGGTTTGGTGCAGAATGACTTGAATGACCGCATAATGCTTTGCCCCCATAGACCCTGGAAAAATCTGAGGTAAAGACAGACTTTAAAGCACTTGCAGAAAGACAGAAATTACCCGTTATTAGACGGAGTGTAATTAGCGAGTCAGTGTCTCACTATCACATACATGTATCATAAAGATTCCCATGTTCCAAGAGTACCTCAGCTAGAAGAAAAAAAAGATGTTCTGTTAGTTCATCTCTATTGTCTCCTGTCATAGGGAGATAAGAGGAGAAAATCTCTTCACTGTCTGCTTGAGTATTGAGCACAAACTATCCCGAGGCAGCTGCAGGAAGCCATAATACAATAAACTGCAGGTGCTGTCTAGCAGCCACACGATTAGGATGGTGATGTTTTGAAATGAAAAGATTCCCAATTAGTCAAATCAAATTGTTTTATTGGGACACAGCAACAAGCTCATCATAAGAACCTCTTATTAAAATGTCACTGGTGATGAAAGAGGCTAAATCAGCCCCGCACGGGTCTGCACTGCAGATCTAGAAAGAGAAGGAGATACTCTACCTCTCCTCGGTCCAGTGTATTAGCTCTTTATTTCTCAGATTTGCATAATCAGGGAGGTGACAGAGGCCAAAAATGCACCCAAGTTGCTTTTCATTATTCATCCATCTCGCCTCTCCATTTGCGTCCCAATTCTCAGTATGACACAGGATGCCTGAAGCAGATCAGTCCACCAAGAGGACCTGCCTCAGATTACACTCTCATGCTGCTGGTGTGTGATTCATCTTTAATAATACGTAACGTCTAAATGTGAGCCAAATAACATAACCGTTCCAGGTACACAGTTCTTATTAACACGTGGATACTGTACATTGTACAAATCTTCGCAGAGGTTGCATGAATGTCTGCAGAGGTTCAGGGCAATTCCACAGACGTAAGCAAAAGTGCACACCTATGTATGTGAATGCATTTTTCCTTCTTTTTTTTTTTTCACTTGCATTTGTACACTCCACAACAGTATTCCCCACCCACAACTGCCACCAGCGTTCTATAAAAAACTCTTTCCCCACCATGGCCAAGTTGTGCTCCCGGCCCCTGGGCTTTTCAGCTCCTTTCTGCTGAGGCGATTTCTGTGGAACACGACTCCAGAATAGGCTGGATCGTGTTGCTGTGGATTTCGCCTGTCCGCCTGCAGGGTCTATAAATAGTGCCTGTCAGATATTTTCACTTCTGTGCTGAGCACACTCAGTGGCAGAGCAGTGTATTAATATCCACAGTGACCAGAGTCGTGCCTCAGGAGAGAGAGAGTATGGTGCGGAGGTGTGTGTAGAGAGAGAAAGAGAGAGAGAGAGAGAAAGGAGGTGGAGGAGTGTACAGTCAAAGCCCAGCAGGACTACACACAACCAACAGTCAGTCATCTTTCCTCCAACTTCCCTCTGCAGACTGAAGTAACAATGACGTCTTTATGTCTCACTCTCTGGCATCTCTGAACACACAGCTGATTTCAGCTGAAGGAGGACGTGACCTGAGTCGCATTACCTTTTCAGCATGATTATTTTATGCTTTTACTCTTAACAATGTCACTACTACGCAATCTGATGCAAACACACACGCATGCACACATAAAGGCCTACCATTTGATCATAACTGTAATCAACTGGTCATGAATTGAGGCTGGATTTTGCAGTGCTTTAATAACACCACAGCATGCTAATATCCCAAAAGCATATTGATAATCAGCCTCGAAGGCTGACTATTAATGTGGAATTAAAGATCTTGCGATAAACCCTCAGATTGTGTGAATTAAAAATGAAAAACAGATCGGGAGAAAAAGGTGAATATAAAGATGAGGTGGGTATTAAAAAAGCTGCACTGAGTATAAATGCAAAACTCTAATATATAAAATGGTTGCATTAATATGTATAAAGGAGTTTTATCACAGTACACACAGATGTGCAAATACAGTTCATTTTCCCGTCTCAATGTCTGTTCGAGCTGCAGTAATTAATCATATCTGTACTGGTCATGTGCTCCCTAGCCCAACTCTCTCACACACAAACACATGCACAGATCTAGTGATTGCCTTGTGTAACAGGGGAGGATTCTGCATGTGCAGTTGCAAAGCGTCACATGTGAGGCCAGACAACCTGAGGTCAGATGCAATATTAGTCACAGCAGAAGAAGCGACTTAGTTGCCAATCCGTGGACACATTTTGGATTACTAATGCACTATTTTAATTTGCTCAATTTAAATTTTATTTCTCCTATTGTTGCTTTGTGCAAGAAATAATCACCAAAGCTTAGTCATACATTATTGATCTTTTAGTCATTAAAACATGCACATAAAAGGAGAGCATATGCTGCAATAGTTTGGCCACATTCAACATGATTGCATCATGACTACAGTATCTTGTCTACAGCATCTTGTCCTGCATGAGCAAGGACTGTGCAGGGAGCATGTGGGACAGTGCCTCTAGTGGAGGGGGTTTGTATAACCAAAACAAAGCCTGATGGAAGTACTGCAATAAATCCAACCATAACAAAATAGCACAAACAGAACTCCGTATAATAGATTTTAGACCAAATCAAAGACATTTTTGATCACTTTGAGATTCAGTTTTTATAACTGCAACTGTTAACCGTTTCCTAAAGATGGTGATTCAACTCTGCGGGTATGTGTGAGGATGTAGGTTGTGGTGGTGACTGATTAAATTGTGCACCTCAGCACGGGGGTCCCGCTGTTGTATCCATTTGACCATTTGGTATGAGTGAAACGGCTGCTGACACTTGTATAATGATTTGTGCTCATATTTGTGTTGGAGGACATTCCAGCAATAGCACACACACACACAAAAGAAAAAGTTTACAGACTGTACAGATAGATTATGTATGTGCAGCTGAGCAATGCTTCAAAAACTCTCTGAAGCAAAGTCCAAGATATTCTGACTCACAGTCCGTATTATGTCACCATTGTTATGGTTTCTGATTATCCCAATTTTCCCAAATATAAATCTAAGATGAATCTTGATGACATGATGGGGATGTTATTTTTCAAAAAAATGCTAAAAAAATAAAATAAAATAAGACATTTTAAAAGAGTTTTCAAAGACTTCACAAACCAAGACAAAATGGATATAGAGAATGAAAATCAGTGAGTTTTCCCTTGGATTTCCCCTTCTGAAAAAATGTAAAATAGAATTACATACAGGTCAGGGCATGTATAATCTAGAGTATTAAAAAACTGTGAAAATGAAACATATCAGGTGCCATCACAAAATCTCAGCACATATGCAGATAATATGGTTCTCTCCTGCTATGAAAGCTCAATATTGCAGCTTCTCTCGGATATCTGTCTATTTGATGGCGTTGCAGTACAAAGTGTCACAGCCAGAGATAAGAGATTACAGTAGGCCCCTGTTTGCATTTGTTCGGTCTACGCAGGACATTCCAGGAGCTGCGCTGTGTGACGTCTCCCATGCAGGATCATATTTCAAAAGGCAGGGCTCCACTGGGCCCACAGTCAAACCACAGAACTTTTTTTCCTGGTGCAGCTGATTGCTTGACTAACAATAACTAACTTCAGGACTGGCTTTTTAGCTAAAAGCAAGCATACACACAGGAGCAATAAGTTTCCAAGAAACTAGAAGGAAACTGAACAGATACATCTTCTTTTTCCTTCCTAGTATTGAAAGTCTGTGCTGCGGTATTATGAGCTTATGCTTCTTCTTTTTTCTCCAGTTTCCTAATATACTCTATTGTCCTAATATACTTTATTTCCGTTGTGCCCACGTCTACTGTCCTCCTCCTCCTCTTTCTCATCCTCTTTCACAGGGCCCAGCCTCAACTGGCGCCACTGAAGGGTCATCTGGGGTTCCACTGAAGAGGGGAATGCGCAGAAACAACAATTGTACATTTATTTTTACAGAATGAAACCATGAATGAACCACACACAAAGCCCAAAATACTCTGGCCAGCAAAAGCCCAGCAGCACTGACCAATAAAATCTCATTAAACACTTTTAGGATTCATTGTTCCTCATATGCTACCAATTATCCAAATACATACAAAGGCTGTTTTAACTCCCTGTGATAATTATCTCCTGGCAACCCTTAATTCCACTGGTGACAGAGCTCGCCAGTGGTTTGGCTGGCATATCCCTAGAGAGCTGCAAAGAGTGGCCTGATGCAGTGGTGCCTTGCGCTGACAGAGGAGGAGCAAAGGTGAAGCAATAAGCACAAACTGTGCACGCAGACAAGAAACCTGATCTTCCAGCTCCCTACATGAACTGAATCCACGGAGAGGGAGAGAGATTGTGTGCTTTTGTGTGACATCAACAGCGGTGAACATTAAGTCCTGCAGGACTCCACGCTCTCAGCAGAAGTGTACGCTGCATGCGTACATGTTTGCGCGTGTGTTTATACAGTACATCTGCACTACTGTAGGTGTGCAGTAGTGGAACGTGTGCAGTTTTTTTCCTGCCTCATCAGATCTGAGTGGCAAATGCCATCAAGAGGGATATTTAAATATATGTAAATCACTAAAATCCATCAAGTTTATTACATGCACTCATACATCATTTGTGATTAAAAAGCAGTGCTTTTTCTAGTTAACTGGCAAGGAATGAGAAATGCTTTCACTTTCATTAACTGATAACTGCTGCCACTTTCTCTGACTGTTGAACAAGAGCTATGTTTGTGGCCACGTACAGTTCAGTGCAGTGCCTCTGTGGGCTGCCCCTGACCCACCATTGTTATGTGAAACCCTGGGCACCATGCTCCAGTGCTCAGCTATGTCGTCACCCCCTCCAGGCATGTAGCAAGCACAGCCCTTTGAGTAGCCAGCGAGCGCCTGCCCTCCTAAGCTCTGCAAAGCAGCTTAGAGCTCCAGCCTCCTCCACAGTGGTCACACGTGTGAAACGTACACTCTTGCTGACACACATGCACGCAGGCTCGCCACTACCCGTGCATGGCCACAGTAACATAGGCGGGGCTTGTTCAGGGACAAAAAAAAAAAAAAGGTTATAGTCACTCCCACTCAGCTGTACTGACACACGTTTTCTCTCTAGCACAACACACACCTGCAGGAAAACATGCAGGACAGGGCCAGAGAATGGACTCACAATGCACAACTTCTTAGCACTGCTCATGTTCTCCTTTTGGAAAGGGAGGACTGTTCCAGCAAATCATAGCCATGTGTTGGTAGAAGCTGACAGCCTGTTCCTGAACTTTTTTTTTTTTTTTCCTTTTTCTTTTTTGGGTCTTTTCAGCACTGGAAAGACTTTCCTAATGACACATAGATTCCCACTTAGGTCCTGAGGCACTGAGCACAAATCATCTGTGAAATACTCTGGTAACACTCAGTTTTATTTTTGCCCTGTTTCCTTCACCATTCTCCAAAACACGATGCTGCCTGAATGAACTGCTACACCTAGTTAGAATCCATTATGTGCAAGAAAAACACAAGTCGAGTTTCTCTGGCAACAGAATAAAATCATGTTTATCTTGTACCGTTTCTCTGGAGAAGTAGAAATATTATGAGCGACTGTGTCGACTCCTGCTATTAGCTTCTCGCAAATATGGCGAACAAAAGCTTTTAAGCTCGTTATGCTTTTCTTCTTAATACTTTTTCATTTTGCCTAATAAGAGGCATATAAATAACTAGACTCAAACTGTAAAAATGTAATGTAAACTCAGCAGCCGCACATTTCAGTACTGATGCTTCTACTTGCATAAAATAAGATTTCTTTTAAGCCTCGGCTCCTTTCCAGCTCTCCCTTTGATTTGTGACTCAGCCGAAGAATAAATATATATACACCTTTATCTTGCTTCTTTCATTCTTTCTCCTCTCGTTCCTCTCTCTTCCTCCCCCTCACTTTCTTTACTAAGAGAAGAATGAAAAACTGTTCAGTGGCAGACAAATTCACAAAGATGCTCAAATCTGGACTCAAAACATCACCAAAGCGGCGTTTGTTGAGGCATAATACATAAAGGGAATTTCTGTTCTCATTGCTGACATAGATATCCATATTATAAAGTTCTTTTCATCGTGGTTTGTATTCTAATAACTCCTGCCAACATCAAAACCATTATCATTACAAACTTTATTATCAGTCAAATCAGTTCCACTGTCGTGTTTTCCGCATGCCTCACCTGATGCCGCAACGTTCCACTCATACTTCAGCATAACTGTCAGTGGCAACAATTGTGCAGCAGATTAAGTTTCAACATCACTCAAGTCAAAAACCAGAGATGAAACTTAAGTGTCAGGTGCTGATGCTGCTAACAAATATCTGATCAGTCAGTTTTGATTCGAGCTTGTGCGACTTTCTACCTGTGTTTTCACACAACCTAAGAACGAGGCCCAGAGTGGACATTCAGCCGTGTGCGTGAAGCGACACAATCTACGATGACTCGTCTCGTTCATTAAATGTTGGCAGGTGAGAAGTGCCCGTCATTAGGAAAATAAGTCTTTGCATTTCTTCTTTTTAGTCAAATCATTGCACGGCGCATCCTGCGTGTTTTGTACACATTTGGCAGTACAGTCAGGAAGCCATCATCTGCTCGCTCTGTGTGTACTTCTGTTTTGGATGCATACACTGAACATTTGCTCTTACGTCAAACACGTCGGGAAGAACAGATGAACGCACAAGAATGCATATTGAGATGGAGCGGATGTGTTCAAAGATGCTGAGAAATCTGCGCTGTGTAGCTCATTAGAAATGTTAGTTTGGATTTCTGTTTCAAATGTCAGGACACCCACTAACACACTGAGCAAAATAAGACAGAAAGAAAGAAAGAAAGAAAGAAAGAAAGAAAGAAAGAAAGAAAGAAAGAAAGAAAGAAAGAAAGAAAGAAATCTCTTTTTTAGGGCACTCAAGACTTTGAAACTAAAAATTTCAACCTTAAAGTGTTATTTGAGGTCATTGATTTTGTGACATTTTTCATTTTCATGTACAAAATCAATATCATTAGGCCGTTTCTTCATGACCACGTTCTTCATGACCACATGCATCTTAACCTCACTGAGGTGCAGACTGGGCGTCATACATAAAGTGTGTGGAAATTACCAAAAAATAGTGACTCATTGTCTTATTTAAGCCAGACAGTTTTGGTTGCAAGTTGTACCGAAGAAATGCGCTCTTATACGCTGTCGCCGTCACCTTCATACCTCAAACCTAAAAGCCTGAAAGCCAGAACAAAAGAGTTAAATGTGCAAGAACCAGAAAATGTTTTTTTAAAAATCACACAGTATCAAAGTTTGACCATCAAAGAAAAACTAGTAAAGTTGCACTACCTCTCTTTGTAGTTTTATGTTTCAGCCACTTCAAGGGTGGTCTGACTCTAAAAAGAAGACTGAGATCCAAACTACAGATGGGACATTTTTTAACTAATTGGGCTTCCTACTGGTATCAAAGCGATCCGGCCAAGAAATGACTACTAAATAAATAAGAAATTCCTACATGTGCCAAAAAAAATGATCTGAAAGAATGTGTGGTTAAACTAATAAGCCAAGGTGCAACACACTGCTTAGCAGAAGCCTGTGGTAACAATAATTACTCCTAAATAATTTAATGATGAATAATTAATCTTTTAAGAAAGGGTGTTTTCTTCACATATGCTGTTTTTCTTTAAAGGCTCTGAATGAACGGCAGCTAGATTACCTCAATTACATGTTGGGCAGGATCACTAGTAGCAGCACCGTGACTCATGCACACACACACACACACACACACACACACGCCAGTCCTGAGTCACACAGTCACACACTGTGTCACAGTGCATGCATATTATCCATTTGAGGCAAACTCATGACAGCTGGCCGTGTGAGGTGTGTGTGTGAGATGTGCGAGCGTGTGTGTCACTCACATCCATCAGCCTCTGCGCAACACCACAGAGCCTCAGTCTGGCTTCTCCGTGATGCAGACAGGGCCGAGCAGAAATTCAAGACTGCGGCAGGTTTAAGTGAGGTAACGCCTGACGCGGGGAGTATTTGTCTGATACATGAAGAGTTGCCCTGCATCTAAATGAATTTCACTGTCTGGGGGGAAAAAAATAATAATAAAAAATACGCTTACGCACGCATCAGTGGAAATCATTTATTGAGCAGCGCTGACCTTATCTTCCACAGCTATCTGGTCTCTGTTCTCACTGCTATATATTGTGAGTTATTTTGGTGCACTGCAATAACCTAGTTTGGCCTTGAATAGCCTCACTGTAATGTTCCCACATAACCCAAATGTGTTTGAGAAAAAGGCACAGCTGTGCGTCTCAGTGGTCTTTAGCGCCCTCTGCTGGGCTACACTTCATACCGGGCTGAAACGAGGCCGGTTTCTCCTCCTAGTCGTTTCTGCTCACTGAGAGAGGACACGCGGAAGGCACATTCAAGTCCGGAAAGAGTGATCAATGTGTCTGTCGGTGCATCGTGTCTTCCTTCTTTGCGGCCCCGGATCAGTCACGGAGTGTAATCTGCACAGGTATTAAAGGCTCCCACGAACCAAACAATCAACCGACCACAGATCCTCCCAATAAACAGTAACCTGGTGTAAGCAAGTGTGTTTGAAAGGCAGACAAGGCCAGTAAACTTCCCCTAATAACACAGCACAGTTCACAGTCAAAGGCGGCGCATTGCATATTCCCTTTCATCTCCCTGGTGCCTCAGAGACAGGAGCGGGTTTGGAGGGGGGGGGGCTGTAGTGAGAGGAGGGGCAGAGTAGGCGGGGGGTGAGGGGGGACAGCCAGGCTGAATCTCACAGTCTTTGCCCCAGGGGTGTGTGCTGCTGCTGTTGCTCTGTCTTTGTTTGAAGACTGATTAGCAGAAAGCAAGACTAAAGAGAGGGAATATGAATTGTGCGCTCTGACAAAAGCTCTCATTGTCTCTAACATCTACTTGGTGAAATAGAAGTAGATTAAAATTTTTAAAAAAAACAAACAGACACTGAGAAGCTGTGCTCAGGTTGGGTTAAAATCTGAATACCACAACAAAAAAAAATGAGATTTTACACGATGACAAGATCTTACTTCAATAACATAAATAAAAAATAAATGAAGCGTCTGCAGTCAAATTACTTCAAGAATCAAACCAGTTGGTAAATTGTAACTATATAGGTAGGCAATATAACTTGCGTTTCACGGACTAGACTCACAAAGTAAGATAAAAGCACCACAAATACAAAAAAATAAATAAATAAATAATCAAATAATATTTCAGTGATATGTAAATGTTCAGGTTGCTTCACTGCCCCCAAGTGGCCAAAAAAAAAAAGACTTACATGCAGCTTTAAGCACATTACTTAACCTGTATGGATTTACTGTAGTAAAGATATCTCACCATAAGATGGCACAGTTATCAAAATTGCGCATTATTTAAAATGGGGGGGGGGTGCAGTTCACAGATTTTTTAAATTTATTTTTTTGCAGCATATGTCAGTGAATTCTAATCGGGGGCTGGTGTTAGTATCGATGTTGTCAGCAAGATCGCAAGGAACTAAATCTTCCTCCTTCTCTCATTTGACACTTTGGGGTCGGGAGCTCTTGGAATTCTTGGGTGGAGACACACTTCCTCAACACTTGTTCCTCCCTGGCTCTCTAAACACCAAAAGCACTCAGCAATTTGGGATCTAATTTAAGAATTAAGAGTCTTAAAAGTAGTTAAAATAGTGACAGGCTTTTACAGCCTATTGTGAATGGGGCCTCTAAAGGAAAAAAAAAAAGCTGATCAGTTGTTTTTTTTGTTTTGTTTTTTCATTAAAGTGTAATGGTGTGTATCATAAGGAAAACTATACTTGAATATGTGGAATATATGGCTGTGTATTTTATTTTATTTTAGTATTAATCCAGTTAAATCTCACTTATTTTCCTTCATTCAGAAACTAAACTAAACTACAACAGTGCAAACTTTGGACAGTGGCAGTATTTTTATATAGCGCTGTAAATGTGTAAATCTGTAACCAGGTCGCTCTGTCAGCTCATGAAGCTCTGGTTGTTAAAACTTAACACAAAAAAATTGCTCCCAAACAACTAAGATGCATATTATCATAATTCCTTTGATTTAATATTATCTTCTGCATGTTTTTCTTTTGCCCACATTGCCGCTGTAATGGCTTAGGTGCCTTTAGGATCAATAAAATACATCGAATTTTAACGTAACAGCGTACGGATCAGAGATCAAGCAATTACATCAGAGGGCTAATCTGAAATCAAACATGAAGCGCAGAAATCAGAACACAATCCAACAGCTGTTTTACATATAGCAGAGCAAAATGAAGGTTGTGGGATAAATGTCTTCCTAATTTACAACATAAGGGGATTTACAGTATAACCTGTTTGCTACTCGTCAAACTTTTTTACACAGCCAGAGGTAATGAGGAAGAAAAAGGACTTTGCTCGCAGAGTCTTTATACCGTGTGCAGGTCTTGTGATGCCACGGAAGTGCTTCTGATTGTTCGAGAGAGCAGACACTGACCAACATCTGTAAGGTAACGATTCTACTCAAAATGTAGTTTACTTATGCCATCATCTCGTTTTCATCAAACTCAAGTTCCTGTCTTTACATCGAGCATTTGCTGCACTCTGCATCGTTGTTCAATCGCAAGGCACCCTCCAAATCATTCTCTCTCATTTCCTGAGAGCTGTGCATTATTGACGTTAAGACATTTCATATTTGTGAGTCAGCAGGGAAATGAAGATAAATGCTCACTATGGGACTTGAAATGTAAACAGAAGCCTGTTGATCAAATGTTATCGATTACATATCATGTATTCTAGGTGATATATCCAAACTGTGTGCAGCCGTGACATGATCATGGAATGGAAGAGCAATATTAGGCGCACCCAGTCGCTGAGGAGCTTCCACTCACCATGTGACAAGCCGATCTGGACTGATGCAGGGCTGCGGGACAAGACGACGTCAGTGTCCCAGTTAGTGGCCAGGTAAGAAAAACAAAATCATCACTCTCGCTGTATCTTTGCCAACTAAAGTCCACCCCCTCTAATCTACATGTGACATCAAATCATGAATGTGGCGTTCGTGTGTGTAACAGATATCAAACTACAGTAAAAGTGAACAAATCCATTCAAGGAACCTCAGTAGATCATGATGGAGGAAAGCCAAACCACGTGCTACAGGAGGTAACTTCTGATTTATTTTTTTTAGCTGTTTGTTGAAATCATATAAAGCATCTTCAGCACTGGGAAAAAACAAACAAACAAAAAAAAAAACCCACTGTAGCTGCATTTACACACATTTGGCTCCCGTGTTCATCATTTTCAGATAACACCATCCCGAATAGAAAGTAAAGAGACTCACCTGGAGTCTCTGATGAGGAGAAATGCTGAGAGGGAACGGTCTCGAGCCAAAACCAATTTGACCCGCAGCACATCAGTGGGTAGCCTTAAAAGCAGCACGGGGTCCATAGAGGCCTTGAGAGTTCTGTTTGAGTCAACAGCTTCTACTAAAAACAACGGAAGGAGTAGCCTCAGCGCTGCAGACTTCACATCAGATTACATGGCAGACATGTCAAAGATGAACGGAGAGGCTGAGGATGCAAAAAGTGCAACTGAAACGTGCACTGATAATGTGGCTCAAAAGGTAAATAAAATTCTATTATTGCTTTAAAAAAATCACTAATAGTCACATGATACATGATATTTACTTATGTAAGCAAACATCAGGGGTGCTTAATATTTGCGTACAACTGCACTGATACATAAAAAAAAAGTATTATACACAATCAGTTTACTTAGTGGCAGTGATGTATTATTGTTTATCTCTATAGGCAGCAGTTCAGACCCGGACAGAGAGGAGAAGAACAATAGGGGGTATTGATTTTGAAAAAATTGCAGCATCTCAAGCTGGTGAGTATCTTCTTTCTAGCTCAACAAAGCTTTGAAAGCTTCCTCTGTGCCAGACTGAATACCAGATTTTACTGCCTACTACCAAGTAAAGCCCAGGAGTGCACAAAATGAGCGTTTAAAAGAAATAAATTTCCAGGTTAAAGACCAGCTGATAAGACCAAGAAATACTGCACCATACTGCAGAGGCCTGATTATGGTAATTAGCAAACTGTGAACCACGATGGCCGTGATTTGGCTGTAAAAAAAAATTTTTTATGTCTAAATCTTCATGCAACTAAAAAAAGATGTTAGACCTTCCCTGGATAGAGGTCTGCAGTGACTTGGGTCAAAGAGCTTTGGATGACTCAACTTGGCGTAGTAATAGTAGGCCACTCCAGAACAGGACAGAAATAGCTGGTGTGCTACAAGACCAGAATAAGTCCAGGAGGGTGAAAGGGTCAGCTGTTTCCTGAACAGGAGGAAAGAGTGAGTGCTAAGGCTCCATGACAGGACACAATCCGACAGAGAGCTAAAGTTTTGAAGAAAGACAGGGAGAAAGAAGAAGACAGGGAGGAAAAAAACGGGGATATTTCATCTTCTGTGAGTAGAGATTTGTATTTTGAATGAAAGGGGTGGTCTTGGAGAAGCCTGCTCTTTTAAACCTATAAAGCTTAATCCAGTATATATGGTATACAGTGAAAACTAATGATGGCTACGATTCACAGTTTTCATAGTTGCATGAGCCATGAAATATTAGTTTTTGAAATACTGCCTGTTTACTGAAATGCTGCAACATGCTTCATGTTTTTTCTTGCTTGGTCACAGAGCCTGTTGTGCCGTGTTTTCCTGTTTTTGTACACATGGCGTGCTAAAGTATCTGTATTTTTACAAACTGCTTTGAGACACATCTGTTTACCTCTGCAATTCTGTGCTTAGTCAACCATAGCTGCAGTGACTTGCCTGTTTTAACATGTGTGTGAGTGGAGTCGGGTCGCTCTCCTGCTCCACAACAAGTGGTACATTTATAACTCAGCCATGTGACAGCTGTTAAATATCAGCTCAGGAAGTGCTTTACTGGTGACCCCAAATTTGGACCAGTGTTGTTAGCAAACAGTGTGAGCTGTATGTTGTTAAATGAGCCACGAATTATTTCCAAACTGTCTGCATCTCAGTGATGTTGACGACAGTCTTCATTTTAAAAATGTCACGAGACGGTCCTGATCAGGCCCGTTTGACTTCTAAGCAGTGCAATCAGAGCCATAACAAAATTCAGCATTAAAGCCCCCGTGTCTGATGTCTCTGCAGATGAAAAGAGGAGGTCAGTTGCAGACTTCAGAGACAGGTCTTTCATCCCAACCAAGGAGAAACTATCTGTCTCGGTCAAAGCAATTTCAGCTCTCTATCTGTCCAAAGTGGCACCTCAGGAATCAGCGAGCAGTCTTTTGAAACCGGTAAATGCTGCCTTACTTGTTACACGTTCTCATCTTGTTAGTTCAGCGTTAACTATGGTAATTAAACTCGTTTCCAGTATTCTCGAAGCGTTATCTCAGAGATGTAATAATTATGCAAGGTAAAAAAAAAAAAAAAATCAAAACAATGTTTGGCAATGAAAGTGAAGAGTTAAGATTTAATTCCACCATTCCACCAGCCTTTATAGTGTAGATTTGCAGCTACATACTTTAGTTTAATTATCTATGATTTACATACAGCATATGTCATTATAAGGATATCATGAATTCATTATTGACAAGGAAATTTCTGGCAGCCAGACAACAATGACAATGTTGATGTGATACTCTCCAACCTGCAATCACTTCTTTCTTTTTTTACATTTCTTTGCAGGAACAAGATCAGTCGCATGAATCTGGGAAAAGAGTGAACCTTACCAAGGTAAAGTACAATGTCACCAGATATTTTGCATGATGTTGTGGTTGGTGCAGCTTGTTCTGTGCACACTGGATTTGCATTGTGCACATTAATATGTTCCCCTTGGCTCAAAAAACCAAAACATATTGCTTTTCCTGAGATCTGTGCAGATTCCCTTCCTTACAGTTTTTTTTTTATTCATTTTGTGGTTGCTTGTGTGGTTGCAATTGCTGATTGCTTTGGAGTTCAGCTAACCAGCTAACACCTGGCATGTGGAAAACAAATCACCTGGCATGACTTGGATGATAACATGCGGCTCTCATTCCTGTGAGTACGTTTGACCGCTCTGGAGCATGAACTTCGCTGAATGGATGAAATAGTAAGAACATTCCTTTGCTCTTCTCAAGATGGCAGAAGACTCAACTGTCCAACAAAGGAAAGATGACCGACCTCCACCTCCTTCAGCAAGACATCACCCAGAACTAGAAGAGAGCTGTAGGACACATTCTCTGCAACCTATCCCCACCCAATGTTCCAAAGAAATGTTATACCAGCAGAGGCAGAAATGTGAACTGAGACGTCTCCTGAAGCACACCCACCCAGAGCTGAAGATGCTGGATGATGCTGTGGATGAGGAGCTTGCAGAAGTTTTGAGCTCAGAGGCAATGACAGCTGATGAAACCGGATATGAGGGAGAGGTCCTTTCAAAACGCTTGATATTTGAGAACTGTGACTTGAGTAGCAAAGTATCTCACTACAGCCCCAAGATGCACATGGCAGAGAGAAGTGACAAACAATGTGATTTTAGCAAAACGCTGGCTGTTTTGGAGGGGGAAAAGGAAAAGCCTCGTGCAGAAAGTGTTAAAGAGGTTTTAGAAGTTGAAAAATCTCTCTGTTTTAGTCCAGATTCTGTTAGAGAGTGTGAGGAACAGATGGTGAAAATAGATGTTCAGGCTACCAGAAGGATATTTGAGAGTCAGTCTGTGAACACATCTAGGCCAAATCTGGATAATAAGGTCCAGGGGAAAGCTTCTATTTATAGGGGTGAGACAAAAGAAGCCCAAAAACAAAAAAAGCAATTTGAAATGGGTTGCAGTGAGAATCTACAAAGCAAAAACAGCAACACTGATTTAGAAGCAGAGCCCCATGAACAAGTATTATGTACTTGTGCCGATCAAAGAACTGAACATGACTTCTCATGCAGCAATGAGGTTTCCACCGAGGAAGCACTCTTTGAGGAGGAGTCTACAAGCTTACCCGATCCAGAAAAAAACAATGACGTCATTAAAACGAGGGCAGCTCTCTTCCAAAACAACCCCTTTATCTCAACAAACATAGAGAGAGCATTCCTTTGTGCATATACCAAAAAGTCAAATTACAGCGAGAGACAGTGGGGCTGGTGAAGAAAACGTGACCACCAATGTAAAGAACAGAGCCCATCTTTTTGAATCGATGCCATTTGACAAAATCAGACGTCAGAACGAGGATGAAATTGAGACAATGGTGGAGACCATCACGGAAACTTTGAATTTCCTATACCAGGTTAAAGCCATACAATCGATAGGCTCAATTATTGAGGTGAATGAGACCATGATTGCTAAAAAAGCTAGTTTTACACTATCAAAGAGTGGGCCTGAGATAAAACATGATGAGGTGGCTGAAGGGGGTGTGCAAAATTTCATACTCCAGCTGCTACCACGGGTAAACCTAAAGCCTCAGGTCACTTACCTAAAGGAGAACAGTAAAGGGGCTATCGAGACCACGCTGGTGACTGCGCCTGTTCAACAACAACAGTTCAATACAAACAAGGACAAGGAGTTCAAAACTGCCAGTGTGGTTCAGCTTGTTGAGGATATTCTCAATCAAGATAACTCTCTGAGAAAAGGAGTGGCCATTCAAGAAGATGACAACAACTGCACTAAAGTCATTGTTTACTCCCTCTACAAATACCATAATGAGAAAGATGTGAAGAGCTTCACCTCTCCGAATGGTGCTGAGCATGATCAGTCAGAGGTGGAAAGGGGTGACATGAGTAAAACAGGGAATAAAGAAATGACACAAGTTGCGACTAAGTCAATCAAAGGTGGTCTACTTGAACTTTCTCAAGAGGAAACTTGCCCAGGATCAATAATGCCTGAAGGGAAAGTAAAGGGGAGTGTAAAACTATTCAAAAGCTGCATCGAAAAGGGAGATTTTGAGTATTTAAAAAGTCTTCAAGCTGAGGAAACAGTTCAAGAACTCTCTGAAAACCAAGCAATGGCTAGGCAGGACACTGAACTTCTTCATGGAAAGGGAGGAGAGCAAGTGGAGGAAACTACTTGTGAGTGGGTACCTGTTGATGTAAAAAGACTTAAAAGCATGTTCTCTGGATATCCAAGTCAACTTCAACCAAAGAAAAAGATCCATGAAGATGCGTCTACAAGTCATAATCTGTCTGCAGAATGTAATTCTGGGCTATTTTCTCATGTGCAAGTAAAGAATACAAGTAGTGAATACACTGATCAAGCACAAGATCAAACATGTTATTCCAAAGTTGTGCCCCAGGAGCCTTATCGACATTTTGAGATACAAGATGATGAGCTTGGTGTCCACCAAGCTCAATTAGTCGAGGTGGTAGATGACAATGAAGAAATCTCTAACCTCCAAACTGCAAACCATAGTCTGCAACCGGCCACAATTGAGGCCAAGTCACAAGAAAAACAAAAAGCCATTTCTCAGGAATCATCTGAGGAAGCCATTGCATCAGTTACAGCAGATGCTGCGAAACACTCAAGAGAAGAAGCAGAATTATCTCGAGAAAACGTAACCTCAGGACATGAAACAGACTGCCAGCACAAAAACACAGAAGGCGCTACTTCTGCCAAAACACAAACTACTGAAACACGCAGCAAAAAAGGTCAGGAAGGTACAGAGGTGGTTCTCAAACAATCTACTGAAACTGCTATGGTAGCTACACAAAGTTTGGAAACAACACCAACACAACAAGAGGATGAGGAAGTTGTTTTTCATGGTAAAATTAAAGCATCTTTGGAATCCTTGGAAAGAGCTAACATTAATATCACAAGGGGAGATTTTAGAGCAGCTATGATATACAGAAACTCTTCTAAACCTCACCAAGAAAAATCGCATGTGAACGTGGAGTCTATTCAAGCACCCAGTATTCAGGAGCCTAGTGGTCCAAAACCACTTATCCCACCCAAACCGGAACATTTGAAGGTGAAACAAAGTGATAATCAATCAACCAGCACAAAGAATCTGGAGGCAACCCCAAATAATACTAAACAAATGGTTCCTCCAGTTCCTCAGCCAAAAACATTGATTGAGGAAGACCTGTCTAAATCTAAAAGTGGCACATGCATAAGATCTGATTCAGTTCAAGGTCATCAAAGAAATCAGCCTTTGGGTGAGGCTGTATGGATGTCTCAAGAAACTAAAGTCAGACATCAAATCCAAGGTGATAAGAAAGAAAGTGAAAACATAGATAAGAATATAATGATTGGACAACAGGAGATGAATGTCAAGGCAGAGGAGAAAAGCACCCAGGATTCAGCAGTCAAAAGCAGTGAAACAGATGAAAGTCACATAGCTTTTCATGAGGCATGTGAGAAATTTGGAGGTAAAAAGACTGCCCCTGTAAAGCCCAAAAGAGTAAAAATTACCCAGCTAGACAGCAAAAACCTTAAACCCAGAGCTGGAGATGAAGACGTGCCTGTTTTTGCACGTGTGGATCCAGATCTGGCACAAATTACAAACGATCAATCATGTGGCACCTGTGGAGAAACCGCTGACAGCAAATACAAGCATGAGAAAGAAATCAAGAAGCAAGAAAGCAAAGTCGAGATGAGGGAAAAGAAAGGGCGAACAGAGACCGAGGACGAACGCCGACAGCGACTGTCAGTTCACATGGATGAGATCATGAGAGGGAACTTAACAGCAGCAATGGAAATATTTGACAATTTGAGAAAACAGCAGGAACTGCAGAGCATTCTGAGTCGAGTCGAAGAAATTGAAAAAGACACAAGTGAGGTTGATGTAAGGTCTCTGAGGAGAGTATTTGAGAACGTCCCCGACTGGGTTGTCAGCTCCGACAAAAAGAAACAAAACAAGGTCGGAGCTGACAACGGAGATGAAAGGTTGCCTGTATCAAGAGAAAGCACTGAAAGCAAGTCATCAGTGGCACATGTTTTTGGAGATCTTCAGCGAGCTAGCGTGGAAATCAGGAATCTAAAAGAGGAGACTTTAGCCAGACTTCTCGATGTAGAGGAAGCCATAAAGAAGGCACTTTTTTCTGTCTCTACACTGAAATCTGACTCTGATATTGCTGGCTTATCGTGTCTGTTCAAAGAGTCCTTAGGGGCTGTGCAAGGATCGCCATCCTCCGGCAGCATTAATAAAATTAGCAGATCAAAATCACAGCACGTACAGAAAAGTCCTACCATGCAGGGAGAAACAGCTAATTCAGCTGGGCAAGATGAAAGCATTGATGGAGCCACTGGAAAACCTCAGTCTAGTCCTCCATCTTCACCTGCATTTATCTCTATCCAATCACTGGCCAGAAAGACAGATAAAACCGACCCGGCACCAGCAGAAATCTTGATCTGTCCGATGTGCCAGCAGAGCCAAAAGTTGGAGGAGACATTTCGGACAACAAAGACACTGATATGCAACAGCCCTGCTCAAAACAGAAGGGACCCTAGAAAAGGAGGTCAGAAACAATCCACCTCCGGCCCACTCAGCACTCGGCAGGTCAGCGTGCTCGAGGTGCAGACCGGCTGTGAAGAGAACAGTATTACAGGAACAAAAAACTCTGAGAAGATTGATAACTCTGGAAAGAAGTGGTACTCTTCCAAGACCTCTACCGTGGTCAATACTCAGCCAGAAACCATGACATCAGCTGCAAGGCATGTGGTAATCAGTCCAGCTATATATCAGGTCACCACAAACCCAGATGTTAAGCTGCCAATCAATCAGACTGATAATTTAGTGCCCAAGTAGGTGCAGGTATTTTTCCTATTCATGTGAAAGCTGCCATGTACATGACTGTGTATGAAAAGAGATTAATTACATGGGTTAATGTTGCTTGCTTGTCTGTTTTTTCATAAGATCCTTTGTTTTGGATTTCCTTCTTTATATTTTGGTATCTATTTAGAGCTTAAAAAATGTGTTCAATTTCCATTTCATATTAAATATATATGTTTGACTTTCATTTAATTCACTATGGTTCTTATGAATGCTTTTTGTTAAAAAAAAATAGAATCAACTAAGTTCAGTCTTGTTTTTTCTTCAGTTTCAACCAGCTTGTCGAGAGATGTGCTCAGCGTGTCTGAAGCCTGTCTATCAGATGGAAAAAATAACTGCAGACAAATATGTTTTTCACAAAACCTGCTTCTGCTGCAAACATTGCAAAAAAAAATTAAGGTGGGATGTTAGACTTTCACAGAAAAATCAGCTGCAACATAAATTAGTGATCCCTAATCTCTGATTGATTACTGTCTTTGTCTTTCTTTTGTTTCTTACGTTTTATTGGCATAAATATAAAATGCCACAAACTGTAAGACCTTCACTAAGGCAGTTATAAGAAAAAATTACTGTATACAGAAGTCTCTCAAAACTATGTCTGGAAAATGTAGTTTATTAAACACCTTCTGCTCCATGAACTGAAAATAAACAGCTTGGGTATGAGGGGAAAACCCTCACAGGCCACGGGTATGACCCGGACAGTCAGAGGACAAATTTGTGTCCTTAGCAACTTTTCTGTCTTTAGTTTGTGCTGATAACACTGTATGGACTGTAATCAATCAACAGTTTCTTGTAAACCCAGTGGGGGTTTTTAATGAGAGGTTTAACGTGCTACAAGTGAATATTTGTCTATTTGCACCATTAATAAACCATTAATAATTACCTCCACCAAGGAGATTATGTTTTCGGTAGCATTTGTGTGCGTGCGTGTCATTCTGTCTGTAATCAGGACAGCTCGAAAAGTTTTGAATGAATTCTGATTAAACTTTGTAGGGGTGGGGGTCATGTTAACAGTCCATTGAAAAAATTTGGCTTACGTCCAACCAAGACCTTCAAGGTCAATTTAATGATTTATTGGTCAAAAACTGACAAAAAAAAAGCCTCAAAACTTACAAACTATAATTCTTACAAGTGTGGTGTGTATTATCAACACGTAGAAAGTACCGTATGACGATTTAAAATATGTCACATTTGACCTCAGACCTCTCCTTCAAGGTCAATGGATTGAGCTGAAGGTCAAAGTGATACTAATGCTATATAGAGCCATTTAAAACTCGTTCTTATTGTTTGTGTTGACAACGTATAGGCATATGGGGAATGATATACGGGGATTCTAAATATCACATTACATTGGACCTCTGACCTCACTTTTACATTTCCCATCTGCCTTTCTTTCAAGTTGTCCCCAAAAAAATGCATTGTATCTCTAAAGAAAGTATTGTCAGGAGAAACAGAATGAACTGCCTAGTTATTCATAAATATGGTGGCATATTTATATATATATATATATATATATATATATATATATATATATATATATATATATATATATATATATATATATATATATATATATATATATATATATAAAACATTTAAATTTTATCATTTAGCACCAAATTCCAACATTATTTTATATTTGGGCCAGTATCTGATGCCAAGTTAATAGTAAATGTGCAGATGATGTGAAATATTACATCTTAAGTGTACCTGAATTTTTAACAGGTATTTATGAAAGGAGACATTAGTGACTTCTCATTAATAGGTGGATCTAACTGGTAGAAATAAGCTATCATTAATCATATTGGGTCAACCTGTGAGTTTCCTACTATAAAACAGAAAAGGGAAGACATGTCAGACAACCAGCTAAACGATATGAAGCAACTAAGAGCTAAATCATTTATATAACTGCTGTTAATTCAAAACTACAAAAACAATCTTTAATTTGAACTGACTGACAAACCTTGTGTTTATTTTTAGCATGTACAGTTACGCACCTTTGAATGGTGAGTTCTACTGCATATTTCACTACCAGCAACTGTTCAGACGAAAGGGGAACTACGACGAGGGATTTGGACATGCCCAACACAAGGACCGATGGCTTCTAAAGAATGCAGCTGATCTGGTGCATGATGAATCTGAGGCATAAATAGTCAGTATGAGTCAGTAAGTCATGTCTGACATGTAAAAAATGCATCTTGTTTATGAATGTTTGGATAAATTCATTGATTGCTGTAAAACTGGGTTCACTTTCCATCTTCAGCTGATGACATGGTGACAGTGACGGCACAGAAAATCCTCTTGAATCTGTGTTTGAGGCACCATGCAACGGTCCACCCTGTCCAAGCTTTGCAGTGTGCTCATGTGCTTCTTGTTAATGAATAATAGCCTGCTGACACATAACTTACAACTTAATTGCAACAATAGGCAACTAATTTTAAAAACTGGGCAGTGTATGATGCATCATAATCATCTCCTTGACACTGAGCTGTTTTCTTTTAGAAATTACCTTTCATTTTCTTTTATTTACAGTTGTTAAAATGAATTATTGTAAATACTTTTGTGCAATGCACTGAGTGACACAGACTGAAATTGAATTAGGAGGTTGTGTTTCACCTGGGATAAAACAAAATGATCAGAAACGAGCCTGACTTTATCACTGCTGCATAAACGCAATAACACCTCTGATATATATATATTTTTTAATAATGGTATTAACAATCAAATGTAAAGGCAAAGGCATTAGGATTGTTATCTCCATACAGTTCATAATAAAGAGGCCACTTTCCTTTATTGTTGGTTTGCTCACATTGTAGATGCTTCACAACTCTAATGGTGTCTCACCTTTCTGAGTGCTCATAAAATTACACCAAAACATGCCATTTGTGATCAGTTCAGTGGATGTGACATAACAATACATTTGAAGAAGAATAACAGTGTAATATAAATAAAAGAGCACAAGAAAAAAACAAATAAAATCATTTTTTTCACTCTTCTTTATTTTTGGGATTTGTCTAAACTTTCTTGTACTGACTGGTGGCAGAGCCTCAAAGTGCTGTATGCTCAGCTTTAAATGCCAAAAATATCTTATTTATTATTCATCTTTAAATCAATAGAACCAAAGACTAAAAACAGTCCTCTCATTTCATCAACTCTTTATCTTAGTGGGTAACAATATCCCTCGTAAAGTCTAATAATTGTAGAATATTTAGCAAATCAACAGACAGTAACTTGGTATAATTTATTTATGTAGTACATTTAACACAACACTTTGCATACAAAAGGTTTCATTTGAATGCAAGAGACAAAAACATAGAAAAACTTCTGTACATGCAACAAACATGAAGTCATACTATCTGTGGAAAACCTGGTCAACTTTTACCCCAACTCCTGTGTCTGTAAATCATGTGTGCGCATCTCAGCATGTGTGTTGTAGGACTTATTAGAAAATATATGACTTCATAAACACAACTAAATATGTGGATATATCAATTTCTTGTAAACTTACAGTTATAAGATGTACTGAGAACAAACCTTTAGAGATTGTTATCCTGAAATTCAACATTCAGGGTTTCAGGAGGTAGCAAAGAGAAACACCCAGTAACAAAAGGCACAGTGCTGTATACTAATAGCGGGACGATGGGATGGTAGACTTCCAGGAGCCTGACCAGTGGTGTGAGTATACATGCCACGTGAGCACAGGTCGAGTTCAGCCTACATTATTCTGCCTGCATGAACACACAGGCTGAATGGATTTTTGCAGTGCTTTGCATTTTACTGATTACTTATATGTTATCTGGAGCATGCACCCATCCTGACAGAGAGGAAGTAAGCTCAAGCCTGTAAACACCTCACCATTACCATCAAAAGCTACAAACTGCTGATGCATAATGACAAAAGTAAGCATTTTTGAAACATTCCAAACTCCCAAATCTCTCTCAGGACCCATCTGAAATCACTCATAGTGATAACAGTCATGTGTTATTCTGTATGTATATGCCATGTCTGTGTGTATTTTTTATGAGACAGTGGTGACAGAGTTCAAGAGAGACCTTGACACAGTCACGAGAAACTGTCTGTGTTCCCACCACATTTGACCACAGACATGGGTACCTGCTGGGCTTTGAAGGATCATGGGGGAATCTCCAAACAATGAAATAGTAACACAGCATAGGAGCAATCACATATGGTGCACATAAGGAACAGAGGTCAGAGGGAGCATTGACACAGACAACAAGGTTCTCAGTTCAGATTCTGACTGGGGCTTTCCTATGTGGAGTTTATATATATGAACCACTCATAACCAGATACTCCAGCCTCCTCCCACAGTCCAAAGTTCTCATGAGATCTCCAAGATATGATGGCCAGTATGGGCTTTGCATGTGAGTAGAAGAATGTTAACTTGCATGGGGATTTCACAAGGAACTAATAAAGAGAAGCTAATATTGAAGACTGTCTGCAGGGAATCTGCTGGAGGCTGTTCAGTATATCATGATGACAAGAAACTGTAATAAACAGATCATATCCTGGACAAAAATTACACCGACTTCTACTCACAATATTACTCAAGGCCAAAGCAAAGTCATTTAGGGTCAGTGCAGTTTGACAAAGTGAATTATTTCTTCTGGTATACTAGAAAATAAAGCTGGATGTCATCTGCACAGAAACTGAATTTTAGCCAGTATTTCTGAACAATGTTGCCCAAGGAAAAGATGAATGAGGTGAAAAGTATCAGTCTTAGCAGAGAACACTGTGGAATTTTTGTGTTTTTGAACTTTTCTGTTTTGCTGACTCATTGTTTGCACTGACAAATCTATCGGATAAATACAACTTAAACCAGCTTTGTGCAGCTTATTTAATCCCAGTAATACATTCAGGTCTCAGTGCAGCTGAAATAAAGAGCCAGAGCTAAAAGTCTGCACTTCAGTTGCATATTGATTGTTTGATTTAAAATCCACTGTAGAGGCATAGAGAGGCAAAACTTCAAAATGTGCAGCTTTGGCCAACAAATTGTGGACCTACTTGTATAACGGTGTCTTTCCTATCTGCTGTTCATGAATCTTTAATTTGTTCCAAAATGATGCTGTTTGTTGTACTTGTTGATTTTGTGTTTAGTATTGTGGATCTGACAATACTGCAAAGTTCACAATAAAAGATCAATGCTGTAATATATGTATAACAGGAGCATGCAAACAGCATAAATAAACCAAATAAAACCACAGATTCACCTCTCCTTTGTTTTCAGGATTTATCCAAACATCTTTATATTGACTGCTGGCCCAGCCTATAGAGGTTCCTAATCAAAGTGATGTGTGCCCAGCTCTAAGCAGCATTACTATATCTCATTTCTAATTAATCTTTAAACCAATACAACCAAAGACTGTAAACTAGTCTGCTCACTTCTTTCTCACTTTATCTTATATAAGATAACAGCAGTCATGCATAAGCTTCATCAGTTGTAGAAGAGATTTTATCAACAGACAGTGACTTATAAACTATTTACAGTCATGTGAAGAAGAGGAAGAAGAAGGGCTCTAAGCAAAGCTGTGAAAACTAAGTACATCCTTACTGCTTTCATAGGAATTAAGAGGGTAAGTAGCAGCCAAGTGCTGCTCATGAAATGCACTTGATTAATTTATCTCCAAAAAGTGCACACACCTCCATAAAAGCAGATGTTTTGGCAGTCTGCTGAGCTGTACCATTCAGGTGTGTGTACATGTGTGGAAGTGTGTTAATACTTCCCAGGAGTGGATGTCAGACCTTGCAATTGTAAGAAAGTTGGGAAAATAGAAAAAAAGAGCTACATCTCAGACACTATAGGCCTTAATTAGCATGTTGAATATTAACGTTCATGACCGTACAGTCAGAATAAGATGGAGCAAGTATGGCTCGTTCAGAAGGGTTACCAGGAGAAAGCTTCTTCTTCTATCTTCTACAAAGAACATGGCTGCACAGCTTAGGTTTGCAAAGTTGCATCTGAACAAACCACAAGCCTTCTGGGACAATATCCTTTGGAAAGGACCTGGGTTTTAGTTTTCAGTGCCAAACTTACTGCCAAACTTACTGTCAAACTCTATTTGTTATCAAATAAATTATAAGTGAATAGTTCCTTATCATGAAAGTATAGCTCATGATGGGAAAAAGGATGCATTATGGGTCCTAACCTGTCAGAAATAGCCCCAAACACCAATGCTCCAAACATAGTACCTGCCATGGAGATGGAACTGTGATGCTTCTATCAAACCATGCTCGTCACAGACTGCATTAAACAACAGAAGGAAACAAACATTATATTAAAGCTTTCTAGAGATAAATTATGGGCTGAATGAACAAGTAACAGAAGCTCTGTCAAACAGGACAATAAAGACAAGATAAATTAGTAAATACTGTTTCTTTTGTTTAGTCCCATCCATCACTGCATCCTGTTGTGGTATTGATTCCACATTTTTCAGTGCTTTCCATATGCCGATCCACAGATGTGAACACTTTACAACTCTCAAACTCTCCAAACTTGTTAAACTGGAATAATGGGATTCACTTTTCTGGGCTTTGTGCAAAGGGCAGACTTTAAGAATGGTCTGTTGCACACTGCAAGACCCAGTCAGTGTTGCACTGCTGAGGGAAGCTCAAGCCTGTAAACAGCTGGCTAATAATAGCATCAAAAGATATAAACGTGGTGCTGATGCATAATGACAAAACTCCACAGTCTCTGTCAGGATTCATTTGAAATCACTCAGTGACATGTGGCTCTGCTTGCTAAGGTTCTTGAGGACAGTTTATCTGATTACTTAATAATTAACCAAGAACAATGATGTGAATCATGTTTTTGCCTTCATCTTTTACCAGGGAACAGCTGTCAAAGTTAACATTAAGATACGAGTTAGCTAAGACAATAAAATGAGAACCGACACAGATAATAAAAATTGCTCCCTTCTAAGTTTCATTGAGCCGTTTAAAAGGAGACTTGCAGCTGTTGTGGTACATGTTGCTATTTTATACATGCATGCAAAAGCCTCAACAAAATGTCATCAAACATTTCAGTGCGAGCAAATTATATTCAATATTTCAACATTTGTTCAAATTCAGTTTTCAGCTTTAGTTTTGCAGAGCCAAATCGCAACATCGTCTCAGGGCACTTTACATGGCATTAAAGAATAAGGTCAAAGAATAGGACTTGACTATGTAAAACAGCACCTGATGATGGTGCAGAGGAAAACCTCCCTTTTAACAGTAAGAAACCTCTAGCAGAATAAGGCTCATGTACCTAAACCAGTATGAATGACAAAATTCAAATAAAAGCCTCCTGGCCTCCAGTGAACCAAAACTGATGTAAATAATGACTGATTACCACACTTGTAGCTAGAAATGTGCATTTTTGTAGTCCTAGCTGTCATAGAGTGAGGTGCAGGATGCCCCTGAATGGCCCGCCAGTCTATTTTTGGCCTAACACTGACAGACAGACAACCATTCATGCTCACATTGTCACCTACAACATGTCCTTGGCTTGGTTAGATGTTGTTAAAGGGGGTTTTCCTTTACCATGGAAATAATTCTGTCATCATGTGCTTTCAGTCTGACTGAGCTGGCCAGTGTATTCATTCTTTTTAAGAATGTACCAGACTGTTGATTCGGCCACTCCTAAAGTTTTGCCTGTCTCTCTGCTAGGTTTATTTTGGGTTCTCATCCTAACGATGGGCTTCCTTCACTTGCGCTGACATCACTTTAGTTTTGAGAGTTGCAGTGGAAAGCTATCAAATGCAAGCTCAACACTTGGAACCAAATCATCTTTTATCTGCTTGATTTGTCACGGACTAATGAAGGAGCAGGGCTCACCGGGCCATTAAAAGGTGTGTTAGTCAATTGTGCAATTACTTTTGAGCCCCTGGAAACAAGGGACTGTGTATAAAAATGGCTGTAATTCCTAAAAATATAGTGCAAAACTTTTGTAAAACCCTTTGATGCACATCAATCACATTTTGCTTGTTTGATTGTTGGATGTGAAAATCCACTGTGTTGATACACAAAGATTGTGTTATTTTCTAAATGCTAATGGACCTGTATGTGTTTTTTGGAATTTTTGTGCACCCATGCAAATTGTAGCCTCAGTCTCCTGTCCTCTTTGGTGTGGTCTTCTGCCTCAAGGCTCAATGTGTTGTGTATTCATCAATGCTCTTCTGCATACCTTGGTTGTAGCAAGTGGTCATTTGAGTTACTGTTGCCTTCCTATCAGCTCAAAGCTTGCCCTCATCAACAGGGCATTTTTGCCCAGACTGCCGATTAGTGGTTATTTTCTCTTTTTTGGACCATTTTCTGAAAACTCTAGAGATAATTGTATGGGAAAATCCCAGTAGATCACCATTTCCTGAAATACTCAGACCAGCCATGCATATGCAAACAGTTGCCTGCAACTGGTACAAATGCTATTTTCTTTTTATAGTTTATTAAAAACAAACAAAAAACTGTCACTTGTCCAAACAACAGTTTCTTCTCTGTCACTTGAGCATTCTAATGCATAAAAAGACTTGCCTTCAACAAGGAGAACCAACACCATGCTGCCAGAGTACTTACAAAAGTGATGGCATGGTGCTTTCAATTCACTAATGTTCAACAAATCATTTTAATTCTGTTCAGATTTATTTATATAGCACCAAATCACAACAACAGCTGCCTCAAGGCACTTTATACTGAAAGGTAAAGACTGTACAATATTAAAAGTAAAACACCAACAATTAGACAATCCATTATTAACAAAGTTGGGGAGGCAGATGAGCTGCAACAGGTTTCGGTGAGGCAAAATAAATCAATATTTTGATATATTTTTAAATTGTAGATTAACAGAGACTTAGAAGACATTGACCAAATCCTTAATAGTCCACATTTAGTTGTTTTGCTCTTTGGTACAGTTGAAGTGGTTATATATATATTTTTTTTATTTGTGATTTTTTTTTGTAATAAAAATGCTGATATTTCATTTATTTTTTAAATGGTCTAGGAGAATTCAATTCAATATTATTTATATAGTTCCAAATCACAACAACAGTAGCCTCAAGGCACTTTAGTTGAAAGGTAAAGACTATACAGGAAGATGCAGTATCAAAGGGGTTATGGTGGGAAAAAAATCTACAGTTTATATATACATAAATATATATATTTTAATATAGTGTATATACATCCAAGTTATCAAATAGTATATATATTTTGTAAGAACAAGATCAACTAAAACAGTTTGTAACTAAAAAAAATAAAATGTTAAAATTTTTATTTATTTTAGCTAACCGCATACAAACTAATTACTGTTACCGGCACATTAACTTAGAAAACTAGTGTAAAAAAAAAGTGTGAAATCTTTTGTCACCACATAAATCAGAGTTTTGTGCTCTTTTCTGCTTTGTCCACTTTAGTCAAAGAGTGATTCTCAGCAGCCCCATCATCAAGCTCTCTGAAATAAAAAACACATAATATTTATGAAAAATTCTTTAGATTTTTTTTTTTTTTTTTTGGAGTGGGTGGAGTTTGGTAACTTACGTAAGCTCAGCGCGGTCCTGAAGTTCAACATTACGGGTTTCAGGCAGTAGCAAACAGAGGCCTCCAGCACCGATGGGGATGATTCCATAGATCAGCATGGGAATGGTGTAATGGTAGGCACTCAGGAGCCTGATCAGAGGAGCAAGGATGCCTGCCACACGAGCCAACATGGAGTTCAGACCAATGCCATTCTGCCTACAAGTACAGACAATGAACCCATCAACAAACTCACTGGATCAAAAAAAATGGCATGTTATGATTATAAGGCCTTACCTTATATTGGTGGGATATAATTCTGCTGTATAAACATAGACTATGGAAAAACTGGCAGTGGCAGAAAATTTTCCCAATACAGCTATGACTGTTACTACTATGGGAAGGTCTGACAAGAAACAAGAAACATATTTTCAGATCAAACATAGCAAAAGTCATATTTAAGTGAAATTGCACATACAGATTTACCCCTTATATGACTTTTTCAGGAAATTAAATCTTCAAGTCACATTATAAATGAAAAAACATGTAAGTACCTCTTGGTATAACAAGGATCCCAAGACAAGCTAAACCTCCAAAACATAACACCCCGGCTTGACCAATCCTCCTCCCGATGAGCTGGAGGACGGGCAAACTGCCCAGGCGTGCAGGAAGCTCTACCAAACCAAAGATGAACTGCGTCAGGTAAATATCCAGACCAAAACTGCCAACATTTAGGCTCAGTCCATAGTACATCAGACTAGTTCCAAACCTGTTAAGCATGAGAGATATTTTCAGTGAATCCAAAGGAAAGGGCGTAGGTGTGGGAGCCTGTAGTGGCTGAAAATTATACTCACCAGACGTAGCTCATGATGAGAGCGCGTTTTCTCAGATATGATATCCTGAAGATGTCCAACATGTTTCCTCTTTTGAAAGCAGTCTCATCCTCCAGCTAAACAATTACATTTTTTAAGTGAGTGCGGTTCAGGATTGTTTTGTCTTTGATTTTGGTTGAAGCCGGAGTGTGTTTAATCACCTTCTCTAACAGGCCTTCAGGGACCTCTCTCTTGTTCACTCTGGCTGCCCTCCGGATCTCCTTTATAGCATCTTTCTTCCGGCCCTGGGTAATGAGCCAGCGAGCTGATTCTGGAAGAATCCTAGTTAAAAGAATCACAAACTTTAATGTACATTTAATTTATAAGGTTATCTTATTAGATACTTATTATGTTGGTAATAAGTATCTAATGTGACTGAAGTGGCCACTGACCAGTAGAAAATACCCAGAACAAGGATAAGTGGGCAGAAGAGCACCAACTGCAGGATCCTCCAGTTGCGGATCAAATAGGCAGCACCAGACATCAGCATCAGTCCGAGAGGAAAAGTAGAGTGGCAGATAATGGTGCATAAAGCAAACTTGGAAGAATCACTCCATTCTCCTCCTTCAACACAATAGCAGAGCGGGAAAAGGAATAATTTTTGGTTACCTGTATTTTTAAATTTAAAATTTTTAAATTGCTACATACACGTGATGTGAGTGAAGGCACTGAGGCAAATTTAAAGATTCATCACTGGTGTGTGTGTATGTGTGTGTGTGTGTGTGTGTGTTTGTGTTGCTGTTTGCAGCAGAAATGCATAGCAAAAAAAATCTGTGTTTAATCAGGGATTTGCCGCCTTCCTGATTTCTTAGGGTTTTGTTGGATATTTGTCACACTTACATGTTTCAGATCATCACAGAAATTTTAATATAAGACAAAGATAACCTGAGTAAATACAAAATGCAGCTGACAGTCAGCAGAGCTGATCCAATACCGAGCCTTCCAGCATCCTCAATGTTTTGCTAAATTGCCCCTCCTTGGTCATTTTTATATGAAATCTTCTGAAACTGAAACTCATTGGGTAAGGTTCTACAAAATAGGGGAGATGGAGTTTCAGTTTTTGACTTTTTAAATTTTTTTTTATGATTTTCAAAATTTGCCAGAAATATTGTACATTGATATTTTCCTTTAATCCCCACTCCTCTCTTATTCCTAGGCTAATTCTTTTGAAACTTGGTATGAGTATTCAATTTGCAAAGCTCCACAAAATGCATTAGACAATTTTTTTTTTTTACAATTTTCCTTTATTATTTTTGTGGATGCAGGGGTAAACCTGCTGTGGCATTAAATTCAGCTGTGACTGAACATTGTACCTACCTATTACAAATGCATTAGCAACAATGCCCGAGACTGAGATGCCACCTAAAAACCTGAGAACTATATAAACGTAGATGTTGGGTGAGAAAGCAGCACCCACACCAAACAGCATCAGGAAGAGGAGTGAAAGCAGGACCACAAAGCGTTCGAACCAAACCTACAGAGAAAAGAAAGAACTGTTTCACTGACCCTTGGCTTTAATATGCAACCATGGTTATCCTCTTGGAATTTAACAAATGCACTGTAGAATTGGCATGCAACCTCTTTCAAATGCAGAAACTCATATTTCTCTCACAATACCAGAATTATTATTCAGTGCTGATTTGCATTTAATCCATTTCTAATGCTCAGTTACATTAGGATAATGTAATGTAGGATCTATACCTGTCAGCCATGGAGCCCAGGACCAGTGCTCCAACCAGAAGACCAGCCATGTAGATGGACTGTGAGGCTTCAATCATGCTGCTCCTGCCACACACCAAATCAAACTGACAGCGGGGAAAAAGAAGAGCTTATTCTCAGACATACTTCTTCTGTGAAGAATCAAGCCAAAAGAAGAGTTATATCAGAAAAGAAAAAGTTAACACACTTTGGCTGAGAGTTACTCTTCTAACAGTCAAGTCAATAACTCATTTTTTAGGACCTTTTACCTCTGTCACAATGCTGGAGGCACCATTGGGTGCCTCGAAATCTGATTCATTAATGCATCCTGTTGTTGTATTGATCCCATATTTTTCAATCATTTCCAAATCCCAATCCACAGGTGTGAACATCACACAGCTCTCAAACCCTCCGTCCTTGTTCACCGGGATGGTGAGATTTTTTTGCCTGGCATCTGTCAGGTTGGGCGCACGCTCCGCGATCCAGTCAGTGTTGCAGTGGTGCGGGAAGCTCATGCCTGTAAACACCTGGCCAATAACGTCGAAAGCTAGAAATATGCTTGGGATGCATAATGCAGCCACCAGACGTTTCTGAAATAAACCAAAAGTGTCAATCTCCTTCAGAATCTGCCCAAAGTTGCTCATATTGGCACCTAAAAGTCCTCAGAGCCTCAAGTGAAAATGAGAAAGATTTGGTTTGAAGCGGAGTTCAGTCACAAGCAATCAACATGACTCGGTTAATGTTTAAGCTGGTAATCACTGTCCTTTTATGACCTCCCAACTTGATAACAGACTGCCGAGGTACTGTATACTGCCAAATGTGATCCATTAGTGTGCCTCAGGTTTTGATTATGTTTCAATATTAAAACAGGATATTGGCTAGTTTTAAATCTCCCTTCTCTAGTATGCATTAATCTCTGACAACTGTACACATATAAAATTATATAACACTTTATCATTACAGTTTGTTTGATGATTAGAGAAACAGGGTATGCTATGAAAGCAATAATAAAACATACAGCTCTTTATTATCAAAGTCAGGAGAGCTGAGGGGATGTGATATGGGTCCTTATGTCAGTACAGCACCTGCCATGGAGTCAGACTGTGATGCCTCAAACCATGCTCATCACAAACTGCATCTGAATGAAAACGGGAACAATAACACTAGAACTGAAAGAATAAATACAGCAGACTATACACTAAACTGGTATCAGCTTAAGTTTTGTTTTTGGAATATTTAAATTGGAGAAAGATCCACAGAAATCCATACGAGACATTAAAGTTAAGTCACAAAAGTTGCAGGGACATCTACAGAGCTCTTTCAAAATGCCACCCTTTATTTAATCTTTAAGAATTTGATCAGTGACAACTGGGAAAGGCCTCATAACTGCAATACTCATGTCAGTGTAGCTGTACCGTATTAGATGTGATCAAAGCAGCCCAGCATGGATACATTCACTCACTGAAACTCTTTGTTATAAGGGAACACATTTTCATCAGTTCCCTCAGCTTGGGTTTATAGAACACGTCTATAATGGAGTTCTGCGTTAAATGTAACAAGTTTAAAAAGGCATGTTTATTCCATTTCTAGAGGAAATGCTGCATTTTTGTCCCCCAAAGAAGCCACACAGGAAAATGTAGAATTCCATAACTTCCTTAATTCCTGGAAAAATAAGTCATCCCCGACTGTCAGTGTGGTGATTTAGAGACAAAGTCCACCTGGATATTTGCCCACTCTGAGCCTCGCCTACACTGCATTTCCCTTATAAAGCTACCTCTGCATTATGATAGTTACAGACACTGACAAGCGAGTCAACTTAGAAAAATCATTTTTCTAATTGAAAAATGTTTTTGAAGCCATCTCACTCTCCTTGCTTTAAACACATCTGGTAGTAGCCTGATGGAGTAGCCCTTTAATGCTTAGAGAAGAGAAAGTGGACATAGTAAAACAGGTTGTAAATGCATTAAGATAGTGAGGACAATAAACCCAGAAGAACTGAGAGCAAAGGAGCAAACCCAGTCTGAAAAAGAATCAGCTCTAACAAAAAAAACAAAAACAAAAAAAACATATACATATACACATACATACATATATACACTGCTCAAAAAAAAAATAAAGAGGACACTCAACTAACACATCCTAGATCTGAATGAATGAAATATTCTCATTGAATACTTTGTTCTGTAACAAAGTTGAATGTGCTGACAACAAACGTGCCCTGCAACATCTGGGCATGCTCCTGATGAGGTGGCGGATGGTCTCCTGAGGGATCTCCTCCCAGACCTGGACTAAAGCATCCGCCAACTCCTGGACAGTCTGTGGTGCAATATGACGTTGGTGGTTGGAGCGAAACATGATGTCCCAGATGTGCTCAATCGGATTCAGGTCTGGGGAACAGCCGGGCCAGTCCATAGCTTCAACGCCTTCATCTTGCAGGAACTGCTGACACACTCCAGCCACATGAGGTCTAGCATTGTCCTGCATTAGGAGGAACCCAGGGCCAACCGCACCAGCATATGGTCTCACAAGGGGTCTGAGGATCTTATCTCGGTACCTAATGGCAGTCAGGCTACCTCTGGCGAGCACATGGAGGGCTGTGCGGCCCTCCAAAGAAATGCCACCCCACACCATTACTGACCCACTGCCAAACCGGTCATGCTGAAGGATGTTGCAGGCAGCAGATCGCTCTCCACGGCGTCTCCAGACTCTGTCACGTCTGTCACATGTGCTCAGTGTGAACCTGCTTTCATCTGCGAAGAGCACAGGGCGCCGGTGGCGAATTTGCCAATCCTGGTGTTCTCTGGCAAATGCCAAGCGTCCTGCACGGTGTTGGGCTGTGAGCACAACCCCATCTGTAGACGTCGGGCCCTCATACCATCCTCATGGAGTCGATTTCTAACCGTTTGTGCAGACACATGCACATTTGTGGCCTGCTGGAGGTCATTTTGCAGGGCTCTGGCAGTGCTCCTCCTGTTCCTCCTTGCACAAAGGCGGAGGTAGCGGTCCTGCTGCTGGGTTGTTGCCCTCCTACGGCCTCCTCCCCATCTCCTGGTGTACTGGCCTGTCTCCTGGTAGCGCCTCCAGCCTCTGGACACTACGCTGACAGACACAGCAAACCTTCTTGCCACTGCTCGCATTGATGTGCCAGCCTGGATGAGCTGCACTACCTGAGCCACTTGTGTGGGTTGTAGAGTCCGTCTCATGCTACCATGAGTGTGAAAGCACCACCAACATTCAAAAGTGACCAAAACATCAGCCAGAAAGCATAGGTACTGAGAAGTGGTCTGTGGTCCCCACCTGCAGAATCACTCCTTTATTGAGTGTATCTTGCTAATTGCCAATAATTTCCACCTGTTGTCTATTCCATTTGCACAACATGTGAAATTGATTGTCAATCAGTGTTGCTTCCTAAGTGGACAGTTTGATTTCACAGAAGTTTGATTTACTTGGAGTTATATTATGTTGTTTAAGTGTTCCCTTTATGTTTTTGAGCAGTGTATTTTATATATATATATATATATATATATATATACACATATACACACACACACATACATATACACATACATACATATACACGTACATATATATATATCTAACTATATAATAGTTTTATATGAATATTTATAGTTCTGATGCCTTTGTGTATTGTGTCATTGGCCCACACCTTATTTAAAATCACAGGTGGTGCATTTTTAAAAGAAACAACAAAGTTCTAAGAGGAAGCTGATATGCTCATTCTTTATTGATTAAAAATAATCAAGAGAAACATGCTTTGAACTCCAAAACAATCAAAATCAGAGGAAACTAAAGAATGAAAAAGAAGGAAAAAAAAACAGGTGGAAACTTCAAATATTTTACAGCCTTGATTAGTTATTGCCTGGACAAAAGTGTTTTTACCAGTCATCTGTTCTGTTGCTACACTTTAGTTAGACTGCGTGTAAGTGGGACTGTTTGAGAAAGGATGAGAACAAAGCCATTAGATTTTCAACTCTGCTGAAAGCAGGGCTCAATCTATGTAACACACACACAGTTCTCTCAGGGCTCATACTCACACTAATCCTGTCCTTGTGTGCAGTCAGCTGCAGACTACACCAATACTGCAGTTTGAAAACATACGTGCAACAATGGGTGGGCTGACTTTGTTGCTTCCCTTTGAGGAGAAGCCTGGGTCGACACACCTGTATGTCTTTATTTAAGGTGTCTTCACGAGTAACAGGAAGCACATTTCAAAGACAGTGAAAGTCTGACTCAAAGCCAAAAAGAGGGGGAAAATTTATCACACACACACACACACACACACACACATAAAGTAATACACTTGGTCATTTTCAATTTAAGGCTAGCGTAAAATTGAACATGTTTATAGTCAAAATACAAATATTTCCTTGTAAGATTTTATCTGCAAGCAATAAAAAAAAATGCATTCAGGTTCGTTCACTATGGCATCTGGTTATGAAGTTACCACATCATCAAATTAAACAGTAAAACCTTGCTGGCATTTCAGATCTACACGTAAGAGCAGAGTGGTAAATGAACCTTCTGCAGCCACCGGTGCCAGTAACTGCGATATGCACATTCATCATCACACCATGTCATCAATGGACATAAATGCACAAAAATATCCAGAGTGTGGTTGAACAGGTCTAACCTAAAAAAAAAGCCTTTTTTTCTACATCTGAATTCAAAGTACAGTTCTGATCATTCAACATGTTTACAATCACAGCTGAGTTCTTCAAAACTGAAAGAAAAATGTTCATTTAAGTCATTCAAAAAAAAAAAAAATGTTGGCAAAGCAGCTGTATAAATTCAGATGACTAGCTAATGTAAACAGCTCACACACTTGGTACTTTCAAAGAGTTAGAGACACTCAGCTCGAAATTTGGGGAAATTTAAAGGTAGGCAGGCATGAGACGCTGCGTCGGGACAGTGCCACAGTAAAATATGTTCAACATTTTCAAAAGGCAAAAAAGTTCAAAGCTGAAAACTGTTGATGACTAAATGATCCCGCGTGACAGAGAAAGCAACAGCATGTCCCGCAAAAAAACAACCAAATTCAAAGCCTAACGCACAGTGTCGTCGTCGTCTTCCTTCACGCAGCCAAACAATCCCCAATCGTGTCTTAAGAGAAAGAAGGCCAAGAGTGAAACACCCAGTATAAAAAAAAAGAAAAAAAAAAGAAGAAAAAATTAAAGCCAAATATTATTTACATACTAGAGGTTAAATCAAGTAGTTAGAATCCATCAACATAAAACAAATATGTATTTAATTGTTCTTTTTAACAAGAATTTGTGGAACCAATTCCATAGAGACAGTAACACCAACAGACGGACACATCTGCTCAAACAACACGTGGTTTCAGCTGCTGCAAAACTTTTTACTTTACACTTATTTCAACAATTACAACGAAGAGGCAGCAAATCTGGAGCTCTGAGAAGCACTATGAAGCACTGTTTTAAAAAAAAAATTTAAAAAAAAAAAGTGTAAGGGTTTTTCTCCTAAATTTTATTGTATGAAATATTTTATTCAATTTTATTTATTGGGTAACTTATTGTCATCAAATCCCATAACATAACCCAAGAATGAACTGATTAAAAAAAACATTAAAAAAAAAAAAGAAGAGCATTGTCTGCACATCCAAAGCCTCAGGTATACTTTGCTTCTGGTATTTAATCACTGCACACATGCAACACAGAACAAACGTATCAATTAAGAGCTGAAATGTCCCATGGGCATGTATTATTTACTTTTTGTTTGAGTAATATTTAAATTTAAAAACAACAAAAAAAAAGGCTGTTGCTCAGCTGCTTTAGGAAATAACTTATTTGTTGATAGGAAAATATAAAGAATATGACTAACCTTTTAATGTAAAGATATGGTAATATTGTGTTCACTTGTTTCTGAAGGAAGGAATTTGGCCTCACATTTTTATTTTTATTTTTTGCAACGTCACATCAGCACTCAGTAAAATATGTGAACACACAAGAATGTCAAAACATTTGAATTCTATTTGGCGTGGAAAGCTGCAGTAAAAAGTTTGGCATCTGCACCTGAAAGCACATTTGTGCATTTCAGACAACGTAAATGCTCCGTATGCTAACCGGGGATGTTCCCCAAAACGTGCATTCAGTAGTTGTGATGAATATAAGGCATTGTTACACTTATGAGAGTTGCTAGTTCAGATTGTGCAAATGCATCACATTAGAGAGGAAAAAGAAAAGAAAAGAAAAGAAAAAAAGCAGAATGAGGGAGACCAGAATGGTAAATGAAAACGGTTTTCTTGTTGATAATTGCATCCTCCTACATATACACTGTAAACTTTTTCGAGCGATTCTCATACTGTACGTTCCGATACTTCAGCTGACCACCTAAATTCAACAAGGCGGCATTTCATAATCCTATAGGTGACAAAAATGGTACTGTTCTCTTTGGCAGTAGTGGTTTCTTTACAGCCATGGAAAGAAAAAAAAAATGCATTTAAACTTTTTTTTTTTTTCAATTTCACATTTTTTAGGCAAGTCACGGTCCCAGATGGATCATCAGTCTAACTAATGCTGAGCTGAGCAAAGCCCATCAACTTGACGTCGTCTGGTATTTCAGATCCCTCGATTCCAGAAGCCTGAAAAAGAAAAGTGGGATGGCTTAAAAATGAGGAACGAAGACATTTTTAAACAGCAAAGCAATAAAGTCACGTAAAAAAAATAAAAAGAAAGATAATTTTAATAAATTGGGAGTCCAACTAACATAGGATTTTTAAGACCAATACTGATATACAGTACCAGTCAAAAGAGAGGCAGGGTGGGCAGGTAATTTTCCCAAGGGTCCACGTGACAGACTGGGACTGTTGTGGAGGGCCGCAGAGATGAGCGTGCAAAGAGATCAAATTAATATTGAGCAGAATTAAGTTCAGATTATTGGTTCAGCCCTCCACAACAGTCCCAGTTTTTCATGTGGACCCTTGGGAAAATTAAATGGATTTGTGTCTCCTCACAGGATTGGACTGATGATCTTTGGCTTGTTAAGATGACCTGCAGACCACTACACTATGGAGCCACTAATCATTTCCTATACATAACATCTGAAGTTTATTCAGACTAAAGATGCAGCTAACAGTATCTCTAGCCAGAGAGGACAGAGTGAAAATTTTTATACTCACCAGTTTGAAAGTGACATTTTTATGGGTTTGAGGTTCATCGACTATTTTCTGCAAATTTGCGGCAACTGAAAGGAAAAAAGACGTTTTTAAGTGGAATGAAAACAAATACGTCTTGACATCAGTGTCTACGTTTGGAAATTGAGGAAGACATTTCACAGCATTCTCATGTTAAAATATCCACTCATCAACAACAGTTTTGATTTCTATAGCTATTTTTCAAACTTCTCTCTCTCTTTTAAATAACTCTCCAGTTCCAACAGCATGTGCACAAAGTCCACGCTATTTCACATTAGTAAAGTGGACAAACACCAAAATGCTTCACCACTGAGTTCCATTTTTAAGTGGAAAATCATCAGAAGCAAAGCATATTAATTGTGGTCTATAATCATATAACCAGAATTAGTTTTTACAATTAAAGCTGCAAGCACTGATGCGAGCTGTCAATCAGCTTGCACCCAGGGTGCGTCGTTAAACGACAACTCACAATTTTTGCGCTGAATCATCATCAAGGCCCGATGGTTATTCAGACCACGATTGAGGTGGATGGGGTAAAAGTGAGAGGAGCAGTATATCAAGGTATAAATCAGGATAATTCAAAACCTATGAGTAGTTAGAAAAAGTACGAGGGCTGGAAATCGCAATGATCGCCTAATTAGTCCAAAATCGCAGACTTCCTGTTGGGTGTAGGGCATCACTCCGAGAGGATTTTTTTTTATCCATCTGGACATGTTACATGTGTGCACCGAATTTCATACATATATGTGAAATGCAGCAGTGGGGGTCGAATTTAAAGTGGCGCTCTAGAGCCATTTTGGAAAAGCCATTCGTGACACCATTAAAATTTTCCCAGTCATATTTTTGAGCATGTTTAGCCCCTTAAAAAGGTTTTCAGGTTTTCTTAAATCACTTGCATAAGCTGCCACACGGTTAGTCTTGTGGAACGCGTCCTTCGTGCAGTAAATGTGCTGTAATACAGGCTTGTTTGGCTCAAAAATACCCCCCTTAAAAAGGTAATTTTCAACTTTCAGAACATGCTGAGTGAGGGAAAGAAAAAAAAACAAAAACGATTTTGTTTGCACGGCAGGGGTACGTTTGAAATCACTGACCTATTACTAAGTCCCTCCCGTCCACCAGGCCTGCTGACACCAGCTCCTGAGACACGCCATCTGCTGTGTCTGAAAAGTCAGAACACGAGACAACAACTGTGACAGGTGGGCCAACATAACAGAGTTTAATAAAAAGCAAAAATTTAACAGAACACAACAGCGGCTTAGTGAGTTCCACTGATGCTCCCACTGCTAAAAAAAAAAACCAAACAAACACAAAAAAAACAGCCGTTTCAGCACCTTCTGTTCTCAGCGCTTCACATTATACATAAGCTCGTTTGTGCTTTGTTGCACCCGTGTGCTTTTCTGGCTGCAATGAGAGAAAGCCAATTTACCATAAGAGTTTAACAAAAATACATAAACGGTCAGTTTACTGATTATGCAAAATGTGACAACAACTCTGCCTCAGGACATTTTTTAAACTACTTTGGGACATCCGCTTACCTCTCCCTGGCATGAATTCAAAGCGGATGTCGTTTAACTCCTTCTTTGAATTTCTGAGGGGAAGATGGAAGGAAAGAATGCAAATGAGAGGTGCATGTAGAACGAGAAGGTAGCCTGACTTACTGATTTATCTATTTTAATAAGGAAACATACCTTAACCTTAAAACCAAACTAATTGGAGCCGTCGAATCCCCTGAGGGAGCTGGAATCTGCAGAAACAGATAAAAAGTAATAACTTTACTAAAAATTGCTGTTTCAAACAATATTTTCAAACCTACAAGAAAGATGAGCAAACTATCTTTAAAAGATGATAGGTAAACATGTAGCCTTTAAATAAAAGCATATGATGGGAAAGTATGTGTTAAAGAGACTGGCCTGAGGGGAGCAGCAGCAGCAGCAGCAGGTACTCCTGGTGTGGGAGATGCAGTCTGGGCAGTAGATTGAGCAGTGACTGGTGTGGGCTGCAGTGGAGCTGGACCTGCAGCCTGAGGTAGTTCAGCTAGACCAGCGGGCATAGGCTGGAGATGACTACTGAAAGGCTCAGGAGTCTGGAAAACCTGAAGGGAAAAATCGGTCGATTGATTCACTTTTTGACTCACATTTGACTTTGGCAAAGTGCAACTATTCGTCTAAGAGCACCATGAGGTTTATGTGTAGTTTAAGTTTAATATCTTAACACCTACTAGAGGCAATGATTCTGACTAAGATTTGTCACTCTCAGGATGATTTCATGACTAAACGTTTGATGATCTCAGACTTCTGTGCCATATTCAGGTCAATACTGGAACTGGATTATTTGCTTTAGTATAAGACGCAATCAAAACGTTCTGTAATTTCACCCATAGTGCAAAAACCTATCTGATTAAAACTTGACCGATACCAAGGTGACAACACTGAAGGGGACAGGCTCCAAATTTAAGTCAAAGTTTTTGGATGCAGCTGCAGAACTCTGAATCCCATCTCGAGCATACCTAAAAAAAACTCATTCTTGTCTATTTCTATATTGTCAAATTTTAGGAACCACTGAGGTAATCGCAAAAAACGATTACCCTTTTACATTCGCCACCAAAAAAAAAAAAAAAAAAATCCACAGTCCAAGGAACGACATCACTGCTAACGTAGAAAAGCAGCTTTTAAACTCACCTCCGAATTCTGTGATCCCTCCTTCACTCTTGGTGACTGATAAAAATAGACAAAAACAGGTAACAGTCAGAGATGAATGTCAATAAGATGGAGTTATATATATATATATATATATATATTTTTTAAAGAAAGCCCACACTGATGCAATAAATAAATAAATAAAAATCAGACTGACAGAAAAAGAAGCAAACTGATTAAAGCAGCGCACTCGTTTACTTTCCTCCTTTATTTGTCCACACAGTTCATTATAAAGTCCCGAAGATGAAGAAATTAGCTAGATTGGGAAGAGGGGTAACCAGTGCTAACAATATTTGCTAGGGTCCAAATTTGAGTCAGGCAAGGTTTTCTGGATGGAGTTGGAGACCTTTTAATGCCATCTTGAACGTACCTCTCTAATGTTGCCTTCAAACCGCTCAACCTGAGCTGTCCCTCTGATGTCCACATTTCTAATCTATTCCGGTCACTCCCAGTGAAGACCTTAACATCTTCAGCTCTGCCACCTCCGCCATCTCAGTTTAATTTCCCGGAATGGTTACAATATCGCTATAAATACTGTGCGATGAAATCAAATAAACATGACTGAGGGACAAACGAGTGACAACACAGTTACAGTCGTTTTAGGTTCTGAAAAGCAGAGAAGCGGCATGAGTAAATTCAAACTCAGGCAAGTTACTCTAACATACAGTCAAACTGCATACCTGTGAAAAATAAAGGAAAAAGTTTGCGTTTGAAGACAAACTGACTTTACTGAGAGGACCTAATAAAGCATCTGGTCTGATGTCAGAAATCACATCAGCTCAGGAAACTGGTTTCTGATTCAGAGAAAGCAACTGCACATTCAGTCTGTGTGACTCTGTACAGCACAGGCAGACATCAAGTTACACTGTTGGGCAGAGGAGTTTTCCAGGTCGGTATTAAAATATGCAGTGTTTGAATAGCTGACCAACAACTGATGTGAGTCTGGATATGTAATGTGTTTTAGAGCCGGTGAAAGTTCAGTTTGCCATCAAGTAGCCAATTATAAAGCAGCGAGAAAGGTGCAGATACTGTAAAAATTCTATTTCCCTGATGGTAATTAGTGTGTTTAATGATCACTTACAAGGCTGATAAGAAACCTGCCTTGTTGTAATTAAGTGTGATTTGGTCAGTAGAAATTAAAAAAAAAAGTTATTTTAAAAAGACATTAAAAATACAGATGGCTTCCAGGAAAGGTGCCTCACTCCTTGGATTACATAACGATCTCTCAAAGCAAAGTATTGAAGATAATGTGAATCCAATTAAAATGTAACACTTCAGTGAGAACTACACAGTTGCCTTCCTCCCATGTGAAATGGGAGGAAGAGGACACCTACAGTCCTGACTAATGGATTCTGATGAGAATGACTTGTGGGTCAGATTCCACTTGCATGCGGTCTATAGCATGTCCAGATTTCTGCTCAGAAACGAAGCAGGAAAGTTTTCCTTCACGCAAACCCACTCCATAATGCAGTCTGCTGATTACTAGTGAGAAGTTACATAAAGTTAAAACAAACTAAGCCTTATATAAAGGATAAGAGTCCATTTGTGTGCACATTTTTTTTTTCAGTTAAAAATTAAAATGAACCTTTAATGCACATTAAACCCTCATTAGAATGAGACACAGCTCTAAAGATAAAATTTTATATCTAACGGTTTCCAGTCTCCAAAGGCTTTTTCTCATCAGGCACAGCCCTCATGCTGACACCGTCACATGCTCCGCAGCTGACATGCGAGAGCCCTTCCTTGTTAGGGGAATGCCATCTGTATTATGGTGGCAAGTGAACAACCCTGGATGCAGGCAGCTCGAGAGGGTAGGAGAAGCGCACTTGTCGCCTGGGGGCACTAACAGGCTTCACCTGCTGCTCCTTGGCCATCGGACAGAGCATACAGACAAAGGTGAGACACATGGGCAAACATGCTACTGCACAGAACGACAATTCAAACAGAGCACAGTCACAAAAGGACACAACTATAAAGAGTTAATGTGTGATGTGAAAGGAGGGGGGGGAGTTCCGTCTACCCTTATGGCTGCAGCAGCTGCTTTGCCTTCTTCGCTTTCTTCATCAAGCTCATCGTCACTCCATTCCCACTCGCCATCCTCCGTTTTATGCAGCCGGCCACTGGAGCCTGGCACTCGACGTACCTGACGCGTACAGATGAACACACCTGAGCTCATCTTCATAGCGGTAAAGCACGATAAAGCTACAGATTTAAACCTTTGCTGCCTTACCTTTTTTGACCTCTCTGTTATTGTTGGCGCCCTCTGAAGCAACCTCTCGTGTAAATACTCGTGGTTCTGTCATGAGAGGGAAAAATAAACAAGGCTGTTACTCCACAGTCATCAACATCTGTTCATTTTGTCACCTGATTAAGTCCGGTAATTTTCATAAGTTTGGTGAGGACAAACAAAAGCCTATTATGGGTTAATTTAGGACTGAATTCAAAAGGAATCAAAAAGGAGGTCCAACCCAGTACTATTAAGGATTACCAAAGTCCATGAGACCACTGAGGTCATCAAAGGGTTACTGGCTGTAGTTGCAGCGAGCCACCTTTTGCTGTAAGTTTATTAGAAAAGTCTCCCTCTGAGAGTCAGGTCAGCCAGTGTTTTTAGTTATAACAAAAAAGATTTAATAAGCAGAACAGCAGATAAATTCATATATGACTGTTTGAAACTAGGTGCTGCAGGCTCAACAATGCATCAGTGACATTCAACTGAAAGCGTGCCCTCTGCTGTACATACACAGTATTGCTGTAATTGCTGCAGACAGGGAAGCAAACCAACCAGGTTGTATTTGGGCTGTGCGACTTGCTGAGCCAGCATTCTAGATGTTCCAGCTGCTTGGGCACCGAGCAGCCGGACGGTGGTGTTAGACTGCTTATCCCTGCCTTTGTTAGAAAGATCTGCATGGCCAGTAATGAGAGGAATGCTGCAATGACCTCAGCTTGGGTCAGTCACACTGACAAGTTGAAAAGTACCCTAAAAATCACAAACTTTTATTGGTTTATTTTTCATCTTGTGACGCATCATACTCCAAATTCCTACAGTAAAGCCTTCTTCTTTCAATTGAAAACTTCATGAGCTACAAACAATCCATTCCCCCAGTCATAAATAGCAAATGCTGAGCTGAGGCCATTCACACACAGCCACTAGAGCGGGCACAGATCATCCCTCATCAACTAGCTTAAGAGCTGCCTGAAGAAAAGATGCTGCTGACTCACCATGCAAAAGATTCAGTCTAAGATCCAGAGGCAGATCAAACACCTACCTTTGCCTTCTGAAAGAATTTATGCTTCAACAACTCTGAGGACGTTGGCCTGAAAAACAGCAGCGACACTGAATTAGTTCTGTAAATCTGACCGATTCAGCTTTTATGTTGCCAATAATAAACTAGTTTCACGTGTAAATCAGCTCTAGTAAGTGTAAACCAACACCCTGATAAATCCATTTGGTATTTTGTACTTTACTTTTATGAGCCTTTATGCAGAGGCAATATAATAAGCACCTTTTCTCAGGGTCCTTCTGTAGACACAGTGAGATCATCTTCCTGAAGGATTTGCCGTATTTCTTTACCATCTCCTTGTCTGTGACGCCGGTCTCCAGACTCGGAGGGTCATTCTGCAGCGTCAGCATTAAGACCTGAAGACACGAGAAACTTTTACTCAAATGTCACATTTGTTCACTTTGACTCATCAATCACTGTGAAATCTTAATACACTGTACCTTCATCGGTGGGTATTTGTGATAAGGTGCAGCTCCTGTGGCGAGCTCAATGGCCGTGATCCCAAAACTCCAAATATCCGCTTTGAAATCATAACCCCTCACCTGTTCAGGAAAGATATAGTGCTCAGCACCTTGCATATGGCACAGTTTATTCCTCACTATTAGTTCTAGATAGGTCTGCAGAACAGAACCTACAGCAGCTTCTCTTTATCGATTCTGTGGAGAACTTTTCCTTTCCAGCAGTATGAGATAACATTTTGTACACAAGTTTAGATGCAAATCTTTTCTGACTTTTTGTATGTACTGCTGTGGTTGTTAAGGCTGTAGCTGATACCCGTGTTTAATCCTATGTCCTTATTATTGCTGCTAAAAAACATTGCAGTAAGACAACTAGTAGTAAGTAACAGTAACAGCTTTGCGACTGGCTGGCAAAAAGCTGGCTGAAGTCTTGGGCTTCAAGCGGACTTCTTTCTAGACGAGGACTGACCTGCTCCATAACCTCTGGGGCCATCCAGCACGGCGTTCCCACAAAAGTCTTGCGCACTTTATTTCGAGTGATGTCACCTCCCGTGGCTAGAAAGGCACTGACGCCGAAGTCTGAAAGAAGAGAAACCGTAGACACAAACACACAAATAGCCCGAAGCGATGAGTCAATATGGTATTGTCAAGAGAGTTCATTTCCCTCCACAGACTGCAGCTCTTGCACATAAATACACTGAGACACAGTCAGATGTCAAACAGGGGAGCAATAAATGAGGTTGCAGCACATTAACTCCGATCACTAATGACAGCAGAAGAAAGGCGGTGTTGCCTTCTGGGTAAATACCTGCAATCTGCACTGAACCATCATCCCCGAGGAGAATATTTCCAGCCTTAAGATCTCTGTGGAAGACAAGACAAGAATTTGTATATGAAACGAATGTCTCCCACACAGCTGTCAACTTAAAACAGAAAAGACAGAATAATTTCAGTAGTGAGACATACTTTTAGTTCTAACCCCACTTAGAGACTTCTACAATTTGCCATCAGAGTCATCATCGAGCAACTAGCTCTTATAATTTTAGCACCAGTTTTTGAGACTTCATTACAGACACACAGTCTGTGGTTAATTTGTTCATCCCTGCTCAGCCTCCCCTGGTGGCGATAAGAGGATTCAGCAGGGACAGCTGCCTGCCTGACTGCCTGTCTGCCACACAGAACGAATACTGCCATCTCACCAGCCAGACACAGAGTTGCCATAGCAACAGAGATAATGACGAAGGGTCAAGTGAAAGGCGAGGGTGTTTAAAAATAAAAAATAAAATAAAATAAGGATAGCAGCAGTGTCACTGAGGACCACAGCCCTTGCTGTCCAGCCTCTCAGGAAATGAATGCACATTTTATTAGTGTAACTTTAACAGGATATGGAACACCAACTCCAGAATCAGCCACTGTACCACCTTGAGCTATACACAAAAGATTTGCTTCCCACAAATTACCCCAAGACTACACTTCAAATTGCATCGACAGGCAGACAAATGATTCAAAAGAGACAGACGTCTCCGAGTCACAGAGCAGTTTATGTTTCTACCAGATGGGGGCACTGGAGTAAAAAGCCTGGAAATGTAGCTGAAAGATAAATGCTGTAAGAATCCATCCTGCAAAATAAAATGTATCTGAATGAATGTTATAAAAATGGGGGGGGCTTCAGAACACTGTTTTGGAGATGAGAATGGCATAGTTTCCAAGAAACAAAGGCTTGCTTCACCACTTTATTAGGAATATAATTCAATCCAGATAGACTATAAAAGAACAAGCCAAATACCAGATATGTGGTTCTGGTGGGTGTGGAAGGGGAGGGGGGGGGTCAAATGCTGCAGAAAAAATTGTGATGGTTGGAAAGATTTGTATGATACTCAGATAAGAAGAGTGCTGAAGCAAGCATCCACCTTCAGACTTTCCGTGACTCACAAAAACTGCTACATGGAATCTTAGACTCGTCCAGAGGTTCCAGTTTTAGCAGAAAATACTCGAGGAACTAAAGCAGGCAGTTTGGCTTCAGGCCTTTTCTCCTGCAGCTACAAGCTCAATGCACAGTTTTCCCAAGCAAGCTACTCAAGAAGACACATGATGTGCTGAAGGGAGCCAAGAGTTTGTAGACCACACTTCTGATTTTTGTTCAAGTGCTGATGAATACTTGAGTGTAGAAGCCACTTTCAGTAAGAGTGCTTCACTAAAACACCACACAGCCAAAGGATCTTGTAGTGACAGGGACAGGGAGTGTGCAAATGCTGAGTCCCAGAGGAAGGAAAGTGATGAATGTGACAATATCAGGACATTGGGAAAGTTAAAGATGGGGATCCCCCACTAACAACTATCAGGAAGCAGGCTAAATATGCTGGCTGTCTTAATGTCTTGTCTAAACAGCAGCTAAGGCAGAAAGAGCTGATTGTGCTCAATGTGTGGCAAATCTCTAACATGCATTTATAACTAGAATACTTGAATTATGTAACTGTCACTCCAGGGATGTAGAAGCAGAGGAAGGGAAAGGGTGGATGAAAAGTGAACATGACAGTCTTTGCTACTGGCTTTGGGAAAAAAAACAAACAAAAAAAAAACTGGCAGAAATGTCTTCTGTCATACGAGTGTCTGTGCTCGTGGTTCTCCAGCTTGTCCCGCCGTCACTTTGCTGCCCTGACATGACGGCTCAGTGACATCAGGTCACAGTATCTCGCAGTTCCCTGCACTTGCTACTTATTCTCAAAGAACAACTTTTACATTAGCAGATAGGACAGGAAAATTTTACATCTGGCAGTTCTGGGTGTTGCTTTTTAAAGGGACTGGAGGGGTGGTGCCGAGTGGACCAATTGAGGCTGTAAGGAAGGTTTGGAGGTATCCCAAGATACCTCTCCTCATTTGCACAATCACTGTCCTCTGAAGGTCCAGTCATGTCTTCTCTTGCTTGTAACTCGGGATTTATTATTGTTTAATTACATACAGTATTTGTATTGTGTTCAGTATGGATCAACTTATCTTAGTACATTCTTTCCAATATTAAAGTAAATGCCTAACAAGCCTAAGAGTCTACAGCCATACTAGCAGCTTAGGGACAATGGTCCTTTGAGGAAAATACCAACATTGGCAAGCTAATATGTTCACAGTGACAGTTGTAATATGTTGCTGCTAGCAGGTATAATGTTTCTGTTGCCTCGGTGTGCTACATTTGCTAATTTCGGCTAAAGACGAAGTACAGCTAAGGCAGAGAGAAATGGCCTGATAGTTGCGCGATATAAGCAAGAAATTGGATCTCCAAAGTCGGCAGGGTTCACAATCAAGGAGCCATGAATGTCTGTACCAAGTTTTCTCTCAGATCTATGAAGATGAGGGCCTGGACAACAAATTTACAATTTCCACAATTCACCACAGTTAATCACAAACAAATTGCATATAATTTCCAACTGAACCGTTCTTTGTTCACAACAATGGAGGAAACCTCTTTTTAAATACCCAAACGTGAACCATAAAATATGCATCCTCTGTATTTTGCCAATCAATATTTCTACAGACATGTAAAAAAGGCCCCAGTCCTGTCTGTCACTGCCATGCTTTGATAGTGGCACATGGGGAGCAGAGTTTGACACAAACATGTTACATTGTGTGACTATATACAATTGCAAACTAATAGCAAATCAAGTCAGCCTTCTTTCAATTTAATTGCCATCTTGAGGCACCAAAGTGGCTTTGAAGACGCAAACTGACTGCTAAGTGTCCACAGACCTGGTCCCCGTCTTTGAAGCAACCATTTCAAAGGCAACAAGTTTGCAAGTTCATTGCACGCAGTCGCAATAATTTTGGTCGTGCTACGGTCTCCAGCCACTGTTTTCCCTAGTGTAATTGTAACATTATACAATTGTTGAAGTTAAAAAAAAAAAAAAATCATTACTAATCAATGCTGCTTCTTTTCTAAAGGAAGAACTTAAAGCTAGAGCCAAGTTATCACGGTCATGTCCTCAGAGTGACTTCAGCAGCTCCATCTCCATATATGACATCATCATCACTGCAGTCGTGACACGCTGCTGTTCAGCTCTTTGAAATTGTCGAAAACAAATAATGCCTCTGAAGTAATACATTTTCACACGGATGTTCACTTAAACATGCGCCACTGTGAAAAGGCACACCACGTGAAGCTCCGCATCATTCACAAACCGTGACAATGATGATCTGATTGAACCTACTGCATTCATTCAGGAACTGTGTAGGCTGTGGTTCACTGCAGCAGATTGTGATGCTCTGAGAAAAGGGCTGCAGAATGTGGCCAGTCATTAAGATTCACAGGAAAGGAAGAGGAGGAGGAGAGAGGAGGTGGTGGCACAATGCATCATGCAAGTTAAAAAATATTATATTCTTATAATTCTTATAAGCACTTCCTGTAAATTAAAATAAAAATAAATAAATAAATAAAACTTTATCCAGCTTCATGTTAGGCAGAAGGTTAAAAAAATATACCTGGCATTTTTCTATATACAGTAAAACCAAATTCTTAAGCGTGTCCAAAAACTAGAAGGTGTTATGTAATCAAAATATACTGAATGTTGAGAACGATACCTATGGTGTTTTCATATTTATGACCTAGTGAAATTATAGCCAGCCAGTAGCCAGGTGGGAACAGCCATGGTATGAAACAGTCAAGAAGATTTATCATTCTCATCTGGCAGGCACCTTGCAGCTCCTGACATTACATCCTGGTGCCAGGGACACAGTGCCTCTAACAGGGTTGTAAAAAAAAAAAAAGGTTTATTAGATGACCCGTGGGTCTTCTGTAGGGATTTTCCTTCCTTCCCTGTGTTCATACCGTCTTGCCAACAAAATGATTTTTCTTCCTCATCTGCTTTGATTGCCTGTTCCATATTTCACACCATTCCTTATTCTTTCAGCTTTCCCCAAATACAAATCAAGAGCCTCTCTAATCCCAGAGACAGCCACTACTCGATCATAACCAAACCATATACCAAGTAATTTACTGGGCAAAGCCCTCCCATGTACCTCATTAGTGAAGTTTAAGAGATGAGTAAGGCAAAGCGCTCACCGCAACCATAAGCTCGCTGCTGCTAAAGAGGATTTAGGTACTGAATTTCTACAATTCAACTTGTAAAAAGCCAAACACAAGTTGTATTAGTCTCTTATGTGTATGGTCCCTGAAAGATGTTAAACTTAGAGGACAAGTGTCACCTTTGAATCAGAGACTTCAAGCTGCTGTGAATGAGGAGGTAGAGCAATTCACAGTCTTGTGATAAATGTCTCCGCTTCAGCCTACAGTGTCGTAAGACACTAATTGCTTTCCTGCCGTTCTGGCCTGGATCAGGATGAAACGTATCATGTGACACTCCCCCCCCCCCGTCTCATAAAGCCTCACCCCCTTGACTCTCTCCTCACCCCTGCCCTGAGTCACCGACTCATATGATCCAGCTTACATAGAGTGAAAACACGGCCGTACACGGATATTTACATCTGCAAACACTCGTCAACTGACAGTAGCCCCTTTACTCTCTGTCAACAATTTTCAGCGCTGGAGGATTGCTTTACATTTTCCTCCTCACAAATCACACCTTGCAGTCCAGGGCTGAAATAACATGGAGATTTAATGATCTATTCATGATTCTCTAGTGTGTCCTTAAATAGCCCCAGTGAAAAATACAGGTGGCCCCCTCTCTGGCACTGACCGATAACCCTGTCACAGTATGCTGAAAGTAGATACTTGCATCCGGCAACAGAGGCACACCGCAGTGCAGTTTTCTTTTAATTAACACAGTAATTTAAACAGTGTTTATAATAAATCCTTTCACCTCCATCTGTAGTTTCTATATGGCACGGTATTTTTCTAATTTGCAGCCTAATGAACTGATGATATCACTGTCTATTAGTTCACCTACACAGCTGTTAACAATGCATTCCTCATCCAAGCTCACGGTCAAACAAGCCTCTCTCCATTTCTCATTGGCATGCTACTCTGATTACTGCTGAGCACTTATCCAAGGCAAAAAGCTATGCATTATTTACACACATAGCTTGTCCAAGGCTATGCGTATGCCGGTGGGAGAGCAGAAGAGGAGTGTGAATAAGTGAGCAATGAATATTACATACATAGGAAGTATTGTGATGGCTTAGACTTCATTACAGCAGCCTGAGTGCAGGGACTTAGCTAGGTCTTGAACTGGCTTAAAGGGGAGCTTTTAGTATATCCTGTGGCATGCAAATCTTCCACTGACACAGTTCCTTCGCATATTCATAAAGAAGGTCTTTATCATCAGCAGCCTGTGAAAAGTGTGAGTCTGCTTTCAGGTGCTTTTCAGCACTTATTAAAACAGTAATTAGGACTTCACAGTTTTTAAACTAATAGTGTAGCTCTAAAGTGAATAGACTGATTTTCATTCCTACCCATTCTTTAATAAGTCACAAAGCAATAATTGCTGCTCCAACACCCACCACACACACACCTCCACTGGTGAAGTATAGTATATTGCCACATCACAGTACACATGACAGCAACAACCCTGACCTTCAGAAGTAACTGGGTCCATTTCCAGTGTGCAGCCAAATGACTGATTCAATGATTAATACCAACCCCTACAACATACTTGACTTTCACTTAAAAAAGAAAAAAAAAGATTATGATATAATCTACACAAGCTGCCAAAAATAAATAAATAAATAATGTTCAGATCACTGGAAAAAAGCAACTTTTTAATCAGGAAAAAGGGGGTAAATAGTGACAGAATTAACAGCTGAATTGCTTTAAAATAGCCTGTTATGTCCATATATTTTATTCTTAGATTCTACCAGACTAGATTTGCATTATTCACATTTCACAATAATTCTTGGTCTCATACTGCAACCTTGCTGTTGCCTCTCAGGTCATCCTGTTTGAAACAAGCCATTTCAGCTCAGCCCATCATTTAAAGCCAACTTTCTTCTGATTGGCTGCCCCCCAAAAACAGAAGGTTTAAACAACAGGTGGCTGCGACCTCTAAGAATTTACCCATCCATTCATACAGATAGAAATATAATTCTTATGTATTTATATCTATATTAGTGGCCTTCCATCAGGTTAAGCTAGGCAGGCAGTGCTTTCCCAGTGAAGTCTTTAAAAGACATTTATTAAAACATGCTAAAGCAAACGCGACCCCTCTCCTTGCAGCTCAAACAGGATTGTGTCATATGGTTTCGCTTGTTTGCATCCATTCTTTCAATTACTGCCATCTTTATGTGGCTATTGTTTCTGGGAGCAGGCTTAACTCTGCTCGACTACGAGCCACTGGAATCTGTAGCGCGTGTCATTCTCATGGGTGTGTCTGTGTCTCATTAACAAAGGCTGGAGCTGGGTGAGCTGGGCAAGCTGTGAGGCTTTTCTGGTGGTTTATGCATGCATATTGTGGATAAACCGCCGGTCTTTGACAGGAGACTGGTGGAAGGACTAGCATGCTAGAAAAACTGTCGCTGCTCTGAAATCTGTTAAAATCTGTGGTTTTGTGGTAATAGAGTTAGCATTAAATGATTGCAAATAATCTTAGCAGATAAGTCTTCTCTTCTTTAGCCTTGAGGACACTGATTTAGCTCAGTGAGTGAGAAGGTGCCCATATGCCCTTCAGCTGAAATGCAGCGGCCTGAGTTCAAGTCCGGCCCGCAGCCCTTTGTTGCAGGTCCTTCCCTGCTCTGTCTACTCTTCACTGCTGCACTGTCCAATACAGTCAAACACAGGCTGTCCAGGGTAGCAAAACAGACATAACATTAGCATGACACTTATTAGCGCGACAGAGGTAAGAAAGTTGCTGGTCAATAAACCCTGAAGGTGAAGTCTGATAAAAACCTGTGTACTTAGTAGTGATGACTGTTTTATTATGGTGCCAGTGGAGGGCAGCGGGCCTGGTTACCTGTGGATCTGCCCGTTCTTGTGTAGGTACTCCAGGCCCTCAAGAACATCTTTCAACACAGTGGCTATGCTGGCCTCGTCCAGGACGCCTGTCTTGTGCTCTCCCCGTGAGATGATATGCTTGATCACATCCAGCACTGAGCCTGAAAAACAAAAACAAAAATGGCTTTAATAATGATAAAAAAAAATAAGTAATATAATATAGATTGGCTTTCATTGTAATGCTTAATTTTACTTTGTTGAAAACACTGTTCGCAGCAATGTTGGGGCTGGTTAGAAAAATTGTATCTTCTTGTAACTGATGATCAAATGTCATCTCAGGCCAGTGTGCATCATTTGTTAAGCCTACTCCAAACCAAAACCTTTTTACAAAAACACATACTTCCTGGTGGGTTGGCAGACATTCAGTCAAAATAGCTCGAGTATAATCTTATATTGTTTGCACAAATTAGATTTTGGGTACACAAGGATCTTTCTCCCAGCTCCAGTAAAACTGATTTTATTGAACAGAAAAAACAAATCATTTAGCTTTGTTAAGACAGAGTACTTTAAACATAAACAGCTCTATGACCTTTTAATTTGACAATGGCGAAACAGACCCAAGATTAAGAGTATTAATAAGAAAACAGCATCGACGCTTGAATTTTTGATGAAAGTGTAAACTATCCATTAAATGCCATTACAGGACATTTTTGGTCTTCACATTATAGACTAACTCTTGATTACATCATCATTACATCATCATTATTGTTAGTTCTGTTCAAATTCATGATCTTAGCTCAAAGGGCACAAATTAAGCACAACCTGATGTGAATGGCTTTGGAAATGGGCCAAAATCTGCACTGGGGGGGGGGGACAAAAAAAGTGTGTGTGTAGGTAATCATTTGAAATTACAAGTCAAACGGTCATCTTTGTCTTCAGTGAATGGAGAACCAGTGTTGCTGTGTTAAGTGGCCTGGCCTGATTAGAGCCAAAAAAGACAGGCCACTGTGTCTCCCACTGCTTAGCTCCTGTTACATAAAGGAGGGCTCGGACTGACTGTTGTCTGTGTGCAAGGTCTTTTGTGGAGCTTTCTACAAAATTAAAAAAAAAACAAAAAAACACACACACACAAAAAGAACACCTTTCTGAAAAGGGGCTTAGTTATTTGCATTCTGTGTGACAGAAAATTGGGCGACACTGGTGAATGGTGACAAAGCAGAGAAGCAAAAAGAAAGCCACTTGCCTGACAAGCTTTATTGTGCTGCAGCGAGACACAAACGTCACACTGCCACACTGTGCATCTGTCCCTGCGTCTCTCAAACAAAAGCTGGAAAAGGTCTTTCAAGGTCCAGAAACAACTCATGACACAATTCCAGGATTAAATTGATTGTGTTTTAGCAACACTGCCAGACTAGAAGTACAAAGATATTTATTTGCTCAATCATTTCAGGATGTCTTCGCCTGCGGCACTTAGTCGAGCACTCACTGCATTACCCCAGAGGAGCCAAGGATGATGGGCCACCTGAGACTAGACAGTGTTATTGCAGAGTCGTAGACACAGTGAGAGCGAGGCGGAGGAACGAGCGAGCAGGGGGGGAGAGTCGATGAGTTCAACGGGTTTATTGTGCAGTGACGCTGCATAGCAGAAAATGTGATTCAGCAGTGAGGGAACGAGACAAGGAAAATTCAACAAAAAAAACCAAAAACAAACGAGGAATGGCAGGAAAAGCATCCTTGATGTGTGTTTGCGTGTGTGTGAAACAGCAGGTGTATATGTGAGTAAGTGAGGGAGTGAACTGGGGGAGTAAAAGAAGAGTGAAGCTTGGCATCTCTGATGTGACAGCTCTTTGAAGCTCATTGAGAAAAGGAAGCCTTTTTGATTTCTTTTTTCCCCTCCTCCTTCGTCCCTCCTTCACATATAGTTTCCTTCCTCTTGTGGAGCTTCTGCACTCCCCATATGTGAAATGGCTATGTATGGAGGACAGGAAAAGGAAAGAAGTGACAGCTGGCAATGAGGGAAGTTTTGAGTGAAGGAGGGTACAGAGAGCCAAGTCCAAACGAGCTAACAAAATGAATGATAAAATGATCAAGTAGTTAATGTGCCACACTCTACAGCCTATTTGTTCAAGTGAATATGAAAACTTATGACTCCACTTGTTCTTTAAAGTATTAAATAAATTAGGGCTGCATAAATCGATTATTTTAGTAATTGAGTATTCTATCGATTATTCCATCGATTAATCAATTAATCGAATAAGAAATACTTTTTTTAATTAACAGTTTATCTGCATATTTTAACTTCCGTACTGCAGTTTTTCCCCGTGTGAACAAACAGCGGTGGATGGAGCAGCTACAAAGTTCTCTTTACTTCACCTTAACAATTGCTGATCAGGTGGTTGAAGAAGGACCTCCAGCTGTTTCCCAGTAAAGATTTTAATGGTGGTTACTAAAAGAAAAAGCTGCTGTTTTGGACACTGGAAAAACATTACCTTTTGCACTACTTGAGCTCACCGTCTCTGTAACAGCTTCGCTTATTTGCGCTTGCGCAGTTAAAACTGCTGCCTGCTATGAGTGTTTTTGAAAAACTAGTGGCTGCGGGAGCCTTGGCGCATGTGTGAGTAATGTTATAATGCTTTGTATTCACAAGAATTCTCGAAAATACGTTTCTACTGCAGGTCTATATTTAGTCACTAATAAGGGATTAAAGTATAAAAAAAATATATTTTGACAGAGCACCTCGGTCCTGGGGGTGGGCCTTCCGGTACCGAAGCATCGCTAGTGCTAATGCCCCGCGCTCGCTAGCAAACCAGTTCTGGTAGCTAGCTACAGCTGAAGTAAAGACAAAAATAACAGCTGAAATTCTCAGCAAGCACAACACACAGAGACACACAGAAAGCAGTGGAGGCGTGAAAATGCATGTCAGCGATAGTTGCCACCCGTCCCGTAAATACGGGACCCCGCATGTTACGGAGCCGTTTTCCACGGAGTCCCGTACGGGGTTCTGTATTTTACGAGACAGGTTGCAACTCTAGCAATGATCCACTCTGTGTTAAAGGAAATCCATCGCAGCGACGGAGAGCTTTTTAGAATCTGTGTGTGTGTGTGTGTGCGCATGCCTGATTTACACTCCACTGGAGTGGTGTGCGATACTGAAAGATTTGGTATGGATTGATACCAAGTAAATACAGGGCCAGTATTGCCGATACTGATACCGATACAGATACTTTTTAATAATTATGAAGAATTTTCATGAAGTTGAAGTGTTTTGTGATTTTCTTTTTCTTTACTTTGGATCATTAATTAGTTAAAAGCCAGAACAGAATTGGGCAAAGTTTATAGGTAAATAGAAAATACTTTATCAAAATGAAAAACATTTTCTGAAACAACAGAACAGCAACAAAACAATTTTCTCCATACATTGTGATGTCTGGATTTTTTTCTTAAATAAAGTGTACAAAATGTGCTGACAAATCCCTTTTTTGCCCCAAGTAAAATGTGCTACATGTCACGTGACAGTATAATGTCAAAACACTGCAGGGAGGGGAGGAGCAAAGTGTGCCTGCCCTGTGCTGTGAGAGGAGCGGCACTTAAACAGTCAGCTCGCGTCTTTGATGAAACTGCAGCACTGCATTCAGCAGAGAAACTGAAGCTCAAGTATCGATCTCATTACAGTAGTATTGATCAATATCAATAGCAACGTTGGTATCGATATCAATATTTGGATTGATCTGCCCACCACTACACTCCAGTCCAGTAGGTAGCGGTAATGCAGTTCCATGTTGGTTTGCCAGCCACCAATAAACCCACAAAAAGACGACATAGCACTATAATGCTGCTAATGGTAGTGAGGAATGCCGCTTACACGGAGACAAATGAGCGCTGCAGAGTTTAAAAAAAGCATAGACACAGTAAATTTGTGTCGATAATTTTTTAGAATCGAATTAATCGAGTTAATCGATTAATCGTTGCAGCCCTAAAATAAATAGTATCACTTTTTAAGGAAATGTACAAAGAGTTGGAATAGATGAATTACTGAAGTCTTACACTCAGTATGACATTTCTATCATTGCCCAAACATAACAGAACCCACCTAAACAAGACCTCTAAAGCCCACTAACTTATCTTTTTTTTTTTTTTTTAAATATAAAGTATAAAACTTTTCCTAATGTAACCAAAGATATACCTGGTACCAGATGGTTTATTACAGAAGGGGGAAAAAAGCACATACGTTCAAAACAATTCCTGGCAGGTGATTTGTCTATCACAGCATACTTAAATTCAGTTAATGAATTTAAAACTAACTTAATCAGATCAACTACAATCAACATGCCTTTGATCACTGTCAGTGTAGTTGGCCATGCCGATCGGATCTCTTTAGTCAGTTGTTGCCATTTTTGTAAAGAAAATTTGCACCTAAAAAAGGTACGTGCAGAAAAGCATACTCACAGAAATATTTGGCAAGTGATTGGACAAACTAGCTATCTATTATCTCACTTGGCATGGCATGCTCATAGGTGCATGTTTCAGGTGTTGGCCAGTAGTTCCTCATGCAACACTGCTTGGTGAGTAACTGGCTGTTTGGCTACAAGTGCATAACTTGAAATCTGGCAAGATTGATTCTCTTGTGATTGTGATCTCATGAATTGTGCAAGAATCCAACTGCCTGGCAAGGCAGCTGACAAGTCTCTTTTAAGCTAGCGTGGCCCTAGGAATAGGTCCCACAAGTGCAAACACAAACACACACACACACACACACACACACACACACACACACACACAGCATGATACAGGCTCTGGAGGATTACTAAATGCCAGCCTTGTCAGCCTCTTTCAAATTCATCTGATTGAACTCTTCATGCTTCATTAGGCTGTTTAAGCAAACTGACAATGACTGACAGTAACAGTCCAAAGGTTCATTTTGCATTGGGAAAAACAAATGACACCCATGAATGGTGCATGTTAAAAATCCAGAGGAAGAGTTTATACAAATCACAGGAATAAATGAAATCTTCACGGCAGAGCGCATTTTAAAAATCATATAAACATTGCCAAATAATGATTTCAGTTAAATGATGGATTAGCTGTTCTCTCCTGTTCTACGTAAAATAAGTAAATAAAAGTCTATCAATGAAAAATGAGAAGAAAAAAAAGACTGGCTGAGAGGCAGGAATTTAACATCTCTCTTCTTTATCTATGAACGTCACCTTTGCAGTCTATTCTCAGGATCAGAGCAGTAGCTTTGAGATCTAGGGAGAGGATGAGAGAGTGAAGGGGGGAGGGGGATGGGGATGGGGAAGTGAGAGCTGTTGCCAACTGTGCTAAAGGCCAATGGGGAATGCCAAGTAAAGTTGGAGGAGGAAGTGACGGCAGCGTATGGGAGGAGCTGCCGCAAGGCAAGGGTGGTGTAAAAACATGGCTGCTGGTTCAGACTGAAAGAAGCCTCTGTCAGAAACTTTTAATAAGATGCATAATTTTAGGGAGGAAAGTAATTTTGCACTGTCTTCACTCTGTGAACCTGGAGTCGCCCTGAAAGCTCCCCATCAGCATTTTAGCAGCAGCCGAGGGCCACATTACGATCAGAGAAATCCACTGGCTCCACACTCGGCAGAGCTTTTTCATGTGCTAAAGTCAATCGTATCTGGCGTCAGCTGGGCTCTACTCTGGGTGGCACTGCATTGAGCTCAGCGGCAACGAAGGTACTGTTGGCCGGGAAAAGCTGCCGATTAATCTGGAAACACATTTCTCTTCTTGCTTTGGCGCGACTCATTCCATCCCTGTGGGTTTTGGAGGATGTCTGTCCGATGTGAATTCAGTCAGTGACAGGTTGTGCTTCACTCTAATGAAACAGTTTTTCACATGTCACATTCAGAACAGGAATTTCCTGAAAAACGCTACGCCTGCAGCGCACCTACTTTGAAACTCAACTCAACAAGTTTGGCCTTGAATGGGACTGTCAGACAGGAGGTCTGTCGTGAGTTAGTGTTAGAGCTCTAACAGATTTGTGTAAAAATGAAACATGAAATCTGCAACACTCTGAGATATATATTATCTAAGAAGCCTCATCACAAACTTACTTACAGAAATCCAAAGGTGACTAAAAGCATACCACTCTTATTCCAGTAGCATATGCTAGTCCTTAGGCATGTTGCCAGTTAAGAGTGGAAAACCCCTAAATGCCATTTTAAGGCAAGTGGCATGCAACTAGTTGAGTGGCTTCTACATGTTTTAAGAATTTGTAACAATTTACAAGCTGCTTTCAGTGATCCAGTTTTGCTTCTCTGCTCACTGGCTTTCATTTTCCCTAAATCACTGTCTGTGATCTTAAGGTGATAAAACTTACTGAGAATAGCCAGGATTTGTCCTCTTCAATAGTTTGAAGGATTGTTTCCCCACGCAGATTTTCCTAAGGAGTGCAGTTGCAGTTGTATTTTATTTTGTAGTAATTTTTTTGGTCAATCTGAGAGGCTCTTTTTCCCCCCACGACACACAAACCAAACAGATTTCCCTAACGTGCATTATGTGGTTATTTACTGTGCTCAGATCAGCTGGTTGTTGTGTTTGTGACGTTCCAAACACATGTTGCCAGCAGGGAAGTTGCAGAGTGCCAACAGGGAGGACCAACTATGCAACGCCAACATTCATTCTTTCTCCCATCTTTACATTCTGAATTCATTTATTGGCCATTATAAATGCCTATACTGATAGATCGGCCCGCTGTTAAAGTGGTCGGGCTCTAGTATGGAGAGCCAGTGTGAGATGAAGGGCAACTCTAATCAGAAACAGCAGCAGGTGGAGAGCAGGTTCATGGGCTGGGCTCCCTGACGCTGCAGAGAACAAAGACTATAATCACCAGCTGCACTCCAAGAAGGGGACCTTGGAGTATATCAGCAGGATGATAAACGCACTTGAGAGGCTGATTATTTCTCATTCTCAGACCACTGTAATTCTTACTGCGGGATAATTCAAGTAAACAAAAGTTATTCACCCGTTAAGGGTTATTGCTGTGTTAGTCAACAAGAACAGTATCAAAATAGTCAGAAATCAGCTTAATCTCAATGTCATAGTTTCTGAAATCATCTGCAAATCATGCAGATCTCAAAACTACAGCTGTAGTATTCCAACAAGTGTGAAATAATGCTGCAGTATTTAGTCCATCACTGGCTTGTGGCGTGATGGTCTATAAACCCGACCTCATTGTTCAGTGTGACTGACTGTTTACTGTGCACATGACAACAAAACGCTCTTGAATCTCAATATTCTCTCTTAGCAGTGACACCCGAAGAACCGTACTTGACTTTATAACCGAAAACTGTTAAAAATGTTTTGAAAAAGTAAAAAATAAATAAAAAAATTTTAAAAAGCTGTTGAGCTGTCATCAATCTTCCAATCCAGGGTGGAGATGGAGGGTGGAAGATTCTTTTATGCTCCATCAAGCCAGAGCAGCCACAGACAGAAGCTGCTGGCCTTCCTCTGGGCTGGTTTGCTCTGCCCTTTGGAGTGATGGTCTATAAACACGACCTCATTTCAGGTCTGTCTCCATGACAGACGTCGCCATGGCCATCATTTAATTACTCTGCACAATAAAGCTCAGCATCAAGGGTTAAACTGGGATAAGGGGAATGCGAGAGCCTGTCTTAAGCAGTGTCTGCTCCTGCTGTGAGGCTGACCGTTTGCTGAAGCGTCACTTGGCGGGCACAGTGCCCTGGGCACAGCTGCAAGACGGCTGCCAAGGGACTCCTGACTCGAGTATCTGAGGGAGCCAAGCGTACCACCTGGGCACTATCCGTTACAGGGGGACGCTGTTTACACAGGAGGACTGGGAGTACCAAGGGAGTGTAAATGTTTAGTGTGTGGATGTGTTTTGTGTACATTTGTGCTTGAGTGTACGAGATGGAAAGCAGGTTGGAGAAGATGACTGTTTTGTTTGCATAGTTAGTCTCATTAAATTTTTGAGTTAAAGAAGCCCACTGCTTCTTAGTTGACAAATTTGGCACAGGAAACCTTCATCTGCATGCTGTTTGTGTCTCTGAAAGGTCTATGGTAAAATCTCTTCTACCTCACAGGCTGATGGAAAAGTGCTAATATATGTTGCTGATAAACTTGAACAATACAATCAGTTCCAGATGCAACTGTTGTATTCTGGGGTTTTCTTCTCCATGGTGGCCTCCTCTTCATGCTCCTCTCACTAGTTAATTGCAGCACTGCCACATGGATGCCATGACGCCAGCCTGTGGGTTGTTATTACCTCTGCTCTGTCATTAGCTCCGGCACTGTACTGAGTTAAAGCCCGGAAAGAACTGCAGCTCACAGGGGACACAATGAGGATCAGTGTTGTCACATTCCCTACAATCACGGTTAACATCATCGGCAACAAGAAGCCAAATTCGTCCTAACTCACCCACTCTTACCAAAGAATTCTGGACCCCTATAGCATGACTTAAGAAAGGAGGACAAATTGATAGGTTTTGACAGATTATGAGAGGAAAAATAAGCATCACTTACCACCACTGAGCAGTTTCATAACCAGCCACAGCTCATCCTTTACCACAAAGGAGGTGTAGTAAGACACAATGTTGGGGTGGTGGCACTGGCTCATGGCCTGAATCTCTTTCTGTTAAAGGAAGAAGCACAAAATCTGTAAACCTACTGACACACAGTTGCGTGATTTCACAAAAACTGTTTGAAATTTTATATCAGACCCAAAGCTTTTACATCGAAGATTTGAAGAGCAAGAAAATCATTTTGAGAGCCCTTAACAGACTTGCTGGCTGTAAGATGAGCCATGAAGGACTCAATACATCTTCCTTATGATTTCATCTAAAAACAAGCAGAGCCTAATAGCTAAATATAATCATTTCACTTGAGCCTAAAGGGATGAGAACAGCTTGGAGGCAGTAAACTAAACACAGTCACAATAAATGCGTACGCCTTTGATGCTGCTACTATTCTTTTACTTTAGTTTTATCCTTAAAATTTGACGTCAGTCAAAGGCACAGTCGATGTAATGCACATCTATGGAAAGCAAAAGAAAAAAAAAAGAAAAACAGTCTGTACTCAGCCATTTATATAGCTGTAAAGCTCTTTTTGTGTGTGTGTGTGTGTGTGTGTGTGTGTGTGTGTGTGTGAGAAGCAGAGAGCTGAGGTAATGCTGGCACAGAGGTCTAATCCATCACTTGAGCACCAGTCCCAAATTCATTTGAGGACAGACAAGCTTCCTAAGAGAAAGAAAATCTGGCCAACTTCGGAGGTGGAACCACCGATTCACGCATATTTTGAAATCTCAGCAAGTGAACGAACCTGTAGCTGCAGTTCCACGATAACATTTTTTCATATTAACCACTTAACAAGCAGAAGATCAAACAGAAAGCATCAGAGTGTCAGATACACTTGTAAAATCCTAGTATACAGTATAACACTGTAATTTTTGTTTTAACTTTAAAAAGTAAAGACAAGAGAACACCCTTCAACCATGCAACCATGTTGTGAGTGTTCATATTGTGTTGTCTACCAGAGGGCACTCTGCAACTTCCCACATGTTTGAAACACCACAAAGATGGCCAAGTTGGAAACCTGGACCCTCCGTGGTCAATTACCAAGAATACATGAAGTATCCTCGTCTACTAGAAGATGTGAATGCTTCGCACAATCCTTAATGTGACCATCAATGAAACCAAACACCTGATCTATACTACAGCACCAGCAATCCTTTAGATGCTTGGCTATAAGATGAACAACCGACACAAGGAGCAGTACTCTCCATGGAAGAGAATACTAGAGGCCAAGATCAAGGCAGCACAGAGGGAAGTTAGCCAGCAATCAGAGCCACAGAAAGTTGTGTTGAGGAAAGGGCTGCCTAAAAAGTACAACAAGCTGCCCATACCTAAGACCTTAGAAACTGCCAAGCAAAGACTCGCAGACTTGGCTAACCGCTTGAAGTATACCAGAGGATAAACCAGATGGTCTCCACTGAACCATCCAAGGTGTACTGGCAAGGCCGGGGAATCAACACCTACGCCCTGCTGGTCATCAGATACCCTGGATATTAAGATGGCCAAACAAGGAGACAGAAGCCACTGAGATCAAGACAAGAAAGCTCCTTACCATGCATGGAGGGTTTTACCCCAAATCCAGCACCCAGAGACTTATTAAAAATCCTATCTATAGCAGCTTTGCTCTAACAGGTAATAGGTGTGTGAAAGAAAAAACATTAGAATTGATCAAACTAAAACTCTAATTGAAAGCTAATACTCTCATCCTAACTGATCATTTTTAAAATGACTGGAACATATGTCTGGATTTCTGGACAGACAGAACAAGTGATCTTAAGACACCTTTCCTGAATATTTTACCTCAATTAAAACATACTAGTAGATTAATCGGAAATTATACGGTGCAATCAACCTTTTAAAATGATTTGGAATTTTAATCACAATTTATGACATTTCTCAAGTAGTCCCCCAAAAAAGGTGTTTGGTTTTTTGTTTTTTGTTTTTTTTACATGACGAGTGCTTCCCAAGCTGGTTAAAGGAGAACCCTTAACACTCAAGCTAAAGGCATCAATCAATACATGCTTGCAGGCCACAGAGTAAGCAATCAAAGTCAGCTACTCAATCAGCATAAATGCTTAGCTTACACAATGTGCATTAACAGCAGCAAGCTGTTGCTGCAGTCATCACTATTGAGCCAGAGGCCTTCAGTTAGTGCCTATGAAATGCCGGGGCTGGTGAGTGACATGATGATGTCCTTAGAAGTAATTTGATTAAAAAAAAAAAAAAAAAAAGGTTAAGAACATGAGTTGTGTCATAATAAAGGTGGTTACAGACATGCCTGAAAGTCACTATCCCATGAAGCAGCTGAAACTTCCAGTCTGTTGGAAACAGTGAGCAATGCGAGTTGTCTTCTCCATCAATATAATATAACCAGTTAGCCGCTCACTGGTTTCAGTGGAGACAGCCACACCCTCCCTGTTCTTTGCTCTAGTGGCCAGGCAGGGTAACCCCAGCAGAGAAAAACAATGGGATAACAGGGAGGATATGGTACTCTGGCAGTTGGCAGCTCTCATCTTTTCCAGCAGACAATGTGAGAAAGGGAGAGTCTTTGTTGTTATTAGGTGGCTGTGACCCATTCAGCAGCGACAATCCTGGAAATGTTCTCATGACTCAAAACCATTCATAGTACTTTTACCTGTGTAACCTCCAATCTGCAACCTTTAATACTTGATTGATTTTTTTCCTCTGATAATATTTCAAGTATCTTCCAAGTAATTCTCCTGCATAAATTACAATGTCAACGACTCAGCCATGTAGAATAAATGGGTGAAGTACTTCTTCAGGCCTGCTAATACAAGGAACTCTGAATTGACCATTCCAGTCACTGTGCTAGCCATTAACTATGTGTATTAATGCCAAACACTTGTTATTAGAGACCAAACTGTTAAACTACTTTCAACCACTCTTTCCTCTGGCCTTTGTTTGACTGTGGGTGTTGCGATGACTTCATGCCAACACACAGAGCCTTTTCATTCAATGCATCTATCCTGCAAAGCACAGCTGATGCAGCTCGGCGCATAAAGCCATCTGCACAACTAATAGTTTCACCAGGACATGATTACATTTTGGATTTAATATCTAACCCCCTGGAGACATCAGAAGCAGCACCTTTGGTAACCTGAATAGGACACTGTGTCGAATGAATTGCACTAATGGCCATCTGTACTGTATTCATAAGCTGCATGCCATTATCTTGCCTGAAAGCCTGAATGCATGAAGGTATTTGCTATTAAATGTATTTCAGGGTCAAACATACAAGAAAATCTGAAGGTTTTACAAATCTAATGAATGATTCATCTCCTCGGAGTCTCCTCATTCTCTGGCTTAATGCTACTGACAGAATCCTGGCGCCGCAGCAAAAGCCTGACACACCCCCCCCCCGCTCTCTTCTTTTGAGGTATTGTTTCTGGTATGTTTGTTAACAATATTACAACAAAACTACTTGCTCAATTCATATCAAATTTGCACAAAAGATGACCAGTGATCCCTAGATCACCTAACACTTTTGCCATAATTGGGTCAAGGTCAGAGGTCAAAGGTCAAGTTTTCTGAAAATCTTGTGTAACTCAAAAATGATCTTACCTAGCATGTTCAAATTCATTCCATAGATGCATCTACTGAACACCTTGGATGACTTAGTTTTTCCAATAATAATGCCAATCACATAAAGTGACAGTGTTCTCAGTGGTTTATATTTATTATGATTTTAGCATTTCTTATTCCTGGTTCTTACTTAAGCCATTTACAAGTCACTGAGGCTCATATGCACCCCATTAAGATCTGTAATGTGTTCTAGAACTTGTGTTTCCAGTGGATTTGTACCACCTAAAGATTCCACTGCCAGCTGGCAGTATTCATTGAAAGCATCTTTTCACACTTAAATTTGAGTTACGTGGAAAACTGATCCGGATCCAGATTCTGGACTTGCAGGCTACCTGAGTTTAACATGGAAAACTCTATTTACATTCAAAAAATGAAAGTTATTTTAGTTCTACTTTTTAAACTTTGGAAAATTATGGGGATGGACCATAGGACCTTGGTGTTATCTCAGTAATTCAGTGTTTGGAGAGTGGCATGTTTGTAGGACGGACACCGTTAAAATGCAGAATCTCAAAGTCCATCTGCTTCAAGGTTGATGAGTTGCGTGTTCCGAGATGCTCTTCTGTGTACCGCGGTTGTAACGAGTTACTGCTGCCTTCCTATCAGCTCAAAGGGGTCTAGCTATTCTCCTGTGACCTACCCGTCACCCTGAGGAACATTCGGCTTGGTCGGGTTGAACTTCAGCAGGTCACCTTGACCGTGTCTACATGCAGGTGCACCAATAAAGTGGCCAATGAGTAAGCAAAAATCTTTTTGATGCTTAGGTAAATTAAACCCCACTTGGTTAAAAATAGTTTACTTTCAGTCCTGGTTTTCCTTTGATGGAAGGACAAAAACCCTTGCATACAATTTTTTTTTCTATGCAGGACAAACATGCTTCTACTCCATTCCCTTCCTCTACTCACCTAATAAACTGCTCCTCTCTATTATTGAAAGCATGCTGTTTATATAGTCTGACAGCAATAATAGCAATGCTTGCCAACTCAACATAATATTTTAAATCACAAGTGGGTAAAATGGGGAAGCAAAGATGCTCTTTAAAATGTCCTTGTGACACAAGTGATGCAACATGAAAGGAAGTGACACTGACCTCATCTCTCCATCTTGTGATAGGTCTGAAAATTTGCAATAAGTGCAGGCTGAATGCTGCACGCCAAGTGGGTTCAGCCTACAAAATAAGTAAAGGTTTTCCAGGAAACAGACTATCACGTCATGCCATTTGTATTTTCTCTGTATTAGGAATGATCTATTCAGTATCTGCAGTATCCGATGTCCTTGAAACTGAGCAAAAAATAAATGAGCTATTGTCACAAACTGGTGCCACAGAAACACACTGATGGCAGACACACAGAGACGCCACTATAGAAGCAATGTTTACGTCATTATCAGCGACTCAGAACCTCATGCTGTGACTCGATTTCACTGCAGCATGCACACACGCACACCAAACTACTGCAAATTTATGGCAAAATGTACTAAAAGGTGATCTTTAAGCCATCTGGTATTCAAAAATAGCTCAACTCAGGCTGCTTGTTGTCAGAAATACAAAATTTTTACCTCTACACTTTAGTATCGATCACAAGTCATAGTGAGCAAGGAATCTTAACATCTTTAAAAGCCGAATATTCTTCCCCACACGCAGCATTAAAAACAGCCAGTACCTGAACAGGAAGACTTTCATCTTTTAAAGCAGTAATAGCTGTGTGATCACAAGAGGATATTTCAGCTGCACTGCACTCAGGTTGTAAATAAGCGTCCTAACACACTGATCCAGTGCAAATCACTCAGAAGAATCTTCCCATTAAACTACAGGGCCTGGAACATCCATCATGTAAAAGTAACTGGTGACACAGTATTGCTTCTCTGGTATTGAAGAATTTCAAACACTTGTTGGATCCTAATTTAAAGCTACTTTTTAATTTAAAAAAGAAAAAAGTAAATCATTTAACCGGGCACCTAGCTGGATGTGGATCTGGGGGAGAAACTAAGCAGGAAATCCGATCTTGCTGTATTCCATGTGACCGCCTGCTCCAAGAATCCGGGAGCAACACTCCCCTGATTCATCCTCCAGAATTCCGAGGGGTGGGAATAGGATACTTTTCGGATCAGTACTGCAAGTGAGTGGTGAGCGAACTTCTAGCACTGTCTCACCGTGCATACATATGGGCTTACACAACATTTATTTCCCACAGTTTACTTTCACAGATTCTTGGATGAGTACTAGAGAGGACTATATTTAAAAAAAATAAAATAAAAAATGCTTCTGGCCTATACATCAGCTCATTTATCAGGCAAAGACCTGAGATCTGGAGTGTGTGTGTCTGAAGAAAAAGAAAAGTAGAGAGAACTGACAGTTAATACATAATTTTGCCCTAGATCGCATCCAAGCCAAGTATCGTGCTATTAAAAAAGGGTCTGCTTTGAAATAAGAGAACTGTCAAACCAACCCTCTTCCTATTATAAAGTATCTCACAAAGGGAAAAAAAAAGACAAATACACATGCTATGTGAGAAACTTCTTTTCATCAACAAAGCCAGAACAGGAGCCACAAGCAAACACATGATTTTTTCCTCCCCCTCTGTGCAGAGGAACATCATTAATCCCTCTACCTTTTCAGTTAAAATGTATACTACAAATCATAAAGCAAATGATGTGCTGAGCTGCAGCGAAAGACTGTATTGAAGGAATACAGCCCTCAGGAAGATGTCCCGTGGTGGTCTAACAGTTTCCTGGCAGTAAGTGGAGTCCTCCTTCAGAGAACAATCAGAATAGTGTTTGAAGTGACAGGGATGATTGGAGGAAAGTTTGGAGAAAACGAGTAATGAAAAGCAGAGGTGGAACTAACTCCATCCACATGTACAGATCACAGAGACAAAGCCTTAAATGAAATCTTGTGCGGTAAGGGAGTAGCTGCCTTTGATCACACATGAAAGGTAACAAGGTTACAAAAATGTTCGGTCTAATATGCATTTAATTAGCAGTGTCATGTGTCTTACCAGGAGTTCGTCCATGCTAGTCTGGCACTTCTCCAGGTTGATGCGTTTAATGGCCACCTTCTCCTTGCGTGGTATACAGTAGGCTGCTTGGACCACCGCTGTGGCCCCACTCCCTAAAACAGACAAGAAAACGACTTATTGTCACCTTGATCGTCCGCTCTTTAAGAGCTGGGTCGTAGTCCATCTGCCTGGCAATGTTTTTTCTAGCTACTCCTGAGGGATGGCGGTATTTTCCGCCAGTTAGATGTGCCCTGAAAACCTGCAAAACAAGGCATCAAGGAGGAATCCTAATCAAATGTCTGATAAACATCAGCTATCTCCTTTTCATTTTGAGCTCCTTCCAGATGTTTGAACTCCTTACCCTGACTCTAGATGTGATTCAAGCCACTCAGTGGAGGAAACCTTCCTATGTTAACTATCATTTGGGATTTCTTTCCTTTTGTAACTGCCCAGGGCTCACAGCCACGGGTAAGGGTTTGAACACTGATCATCAAAACTAAAAAGGTACAACTCAACTTTGGGATAAAAGACTACGTTCCATTCAGATACATGAACCTTCCCCCAACCGATCTCCATGACTGTGCAGAAGTCTTGTGCCACTCATTTCTTTATATGTTGTTAGGAAAATGGGCAATTTACTGAAGTGTGCAAACATAACTGGAAATACAGTGCATAAGGCAAAAAACAGAGTGCAATTCTGACAAGCTTGAAAGTCAGTATTTGGTAGGACCGCCTTTATTCTTCAACACAGCCCGAACTCTCTCAGGCAGCTTTCTTCAGGAATAGTTCTCCAGGCTTCTTCGTGGACATTCAAAGCTCTTCTTTGGATGTTGGCTGCCTTTTGTTCTGTTCTCTGTCAAGATGATCCCACACTGCTTCAATAATGTTGAGGTCTGGGCTCTAGGAAGGCCAATCTGTGACGGACAGTGTACCACTGTGTGTTTGTCTATCCAGATATGCTTTTACTGCATTGGCAGCATGTTTGGGATCATTACCATGCTAAAAAAAAAATAAATAAAAAAAATGAAGCTGTTGCCAATCAGATGCTTTCCAGATGGTATGACATGGTGGATCAAAATCTGACTGTACATTTCTTTTTTCATGATTCCTTCAATTTTGACAAGATCTCCAACACCACTGGCTGAAATGCAGCCCCAAACCATGACAGAGCCTCCACCGTGTTTTACAGATGGCTGTAGATACTCACTGCTGTACCGCTTTTCTGACCTCATTCATACATATTGACGATGAACAAATAATTTTTTAATAGATTCAACTAAAGAAATGGATACAAATGTGTTTTCTTGACAGTAAATCTATTGCTTAAAAATGTGTTATTTCATGGGGGGGGTTAGGGTTAGGTCTCAAAAACTCATGTAGCAAATATGATACAACTGGCGTTAAAGGGTTAAAAACTGCAAGAAAGCCTGACTCCTTATAAGCAAAATATAAAGAAATGAGGGGTAACTCAAGACTCTTGCACAGTATTATACATCCAAAATTCATGGCAGAATAATAAATGTCACTTTTATCCATCATCTCAAATTCCTTCCAAGTTCAAGAAGGTTAAACAGAGTTATACTCAGACATGTCATCCAAATTCTCCTTGGTACAGCTTAACTGTTTTTTTCATCAATTATGAATCAGCTCTACAGATCCTCTCTCATAAAGCGGGCTTGACTGGAGCCAGTGACTCCGTTTGACCTCAGGAGCTTCATCCCTGATAAGTCCTCTTTTACTTTTTTTTTTTTTTTAACACTGCTTTAATACCGGAGTGAAAAACCAGGGAACAAGAAACTAGCCTGCTATAAATATTGTCAGTGTAATGGCACAAATTAAACCCTTAAACTCACTGCCAAGCAACTTTAAATCAGCATAATGCATCATGCTTTAAGACTTTGCAGAACCGTATAGAGTTGCACCGAAGCAACGGGGTAAAATCTTCGTAATGTTAGCTGCTATTACAATAAAGCAAAAGGTAGGTTGCAATCTGATTAAAGTTTATGGCAAATTCAACACAAGTGGGCTGATCATCATTTTGAATAACATGAAAGTTCAGGTTTAAAAGCTTCTAAATGCTCCCCAGCGGAGGTACTCCTGTTGTGCCTGTATCATGCACAGTAATTTCACTGCCCCCTCACTGCTCTTATTTAGCACCAAGCATGCACTCACAAGGCTGTTTCCACAAGTTCTCTGGTGTATAAGTGACACTGGGCAATGCAAGGAGCACGTTCTCCTCTTGCATACAGGCTTTGGTAAGTGAAGGCGCGAGTGGTGTGTTGGCCAACCCCCAAGTATGCTTTTCCTAACCTCTAGTGTCCTCATATTAAGCTATGCCCAAATATTAACAAAGTCCTCATTGTTTGGAGTTTTCATCGAGTCTGTGGTGTACGGAGGTTTAAAAATGGGGCATATTCAAAGAAAAAAAGCTCCCCAGTTTTAATTAAAAAGTAACGCCCTCCCTGAAGACCATGATCATGTTTAATCCAACTGTTTTTGTTCAACATAAATGCACATCTTCTCAATCTGTAAAGGATAAAATTGTGAAATCTGTTCAATATAAGAGACTAAGATTAAAGATAAACTCTTGCTCTTTAATAAAGGATTAGCTGAGGCTGAAAAAAAATACACAAAGAATTACATACAGTATTTATGTAAATATTTCTACCAATTACCATGTGCATTGTTGTAATTTATAGTTGTACTAGTTTCTCTCCTTTGCTCTGCTCTCTACCATGTGAATGTGTCCAACTCCAATAAAAGCTTCTCATCATGGGTAATCTGTCTAAAGCCAGAGATGGACAGATGTCACCCAGAAACATTAGAAGGTCACAGTATCTATATTTAAAAAAAAAAAAAAAAACTGTGACAAGGGTGCCAGATGAACAGAGGAAATATTACTAACTAAAAGTGCTTGTGCCTCCTTCGCTGCAACGCTTCATCGCTCCACAGCAGTCGGCCTAGTGGAAACACTGATTTTGAACATACAATATGTGAAATCCGACTTCCTAGAGGTTGGGCGCAGTCTATTGACTTGCTCAACTCCACATCATCCAAGTAATCATGGATCACCCCACCGCTGCTAAACGCTAAAGGGGGCTGAACAGAGCTGTAAATGTATCCTCCGGCCCCTCCACCCCCTTGCACCAATACCAAACAAACCTCTGGAGGCTGGCCAGTGATGGGGAGCTCAGCCCCTGGCAGAACCACAGAGAGACAGTTTGCCTGTCCACAGCGGAGTGTAAATTCCTCCACACAAACAAACAGCCAGTCGTCAGGGGTGGCTGGACAGGCTGGAGAGCATGTGTGTGGAGAGGGTGGAAAAGGGGAAGGCTGTTAGGTAAACAGTGGGCACGGTGAAAGGGTACCAAGCATCACCAGGACATGCAGTTCAATTTGCCAGCTGGTTTTTGCTACTCCCACAGAGTCTGCTACATATTCATTTACATGATTTATTTTTTTTCCTTTCAACACCACACCTTTTAGGTTCTAAACAAAGTCATAAATTAAGTAAATATACTATGATGCACACAGGGGGAAATGCAGAATATGTCCTCATATAAAAACCAGCCAGCCAATAATGGTTTGAGAAAGAACTCTGATCTTATTATGACTCACCGAGTCAACTTAAAAAAAAGAGAGAGAAAAGAAAAAGCCTGATCTTACAAAATAAACCTCAGTCACATCTCCGTCATTCTCACCGCAACAACTTTTCTATCTGAATGAGAGAAAGCGCACAAAAGAGCCACACTCACAAAGGCAAGCACTGCAGTAGTGCCAGGGGTTTGAAGCATCTAATCTACTAATCAGTCTGGCACAGATACAAAGGCTGCATATAAAGCAGTAGGTTTCTTTTTTTCTACCCCTGTTTTTTTTTTTTTTTTTTGTGTGTGTATTAATTAATAAATGAGTCTACTTCATTTACTGTCAAACCACACAAATGAATACAAATACTTCAAAAGTTCTTGCCCAGATATTTTTCCATTTCCAGCGGTACAACAACGGCATTTTGCTTGTTTGGGAAGTAGATGGCAAAATTCAATTCATATATTAAGTTACTTCATTAGGCAAAATCAAATGAAGATGATCCAGCTGGCGGCTGAAACTGTGACATGTTGACACGGCTGTTCCGTTGGCTTCTTTCTTTCCATGCGTTTTCACGGGCGAGTTTATTTTTGCATTTCATTTTTCAGTGTGACAAACGGCTCAGAGAAAAAAATTATTGATAGAAATACAGATTTTTGCTATCCTTTGCTCTGAATTGTAGCCAAAAAATACCCCCAGAACAGCTAAAGGAAGATAACTGTATGAAAGCAGGTATAGTGGGGATACTTCCTCTTGGTTTCCAGTAATTAAGATCTATAATTACCCAAGCAGTTAGTCAAGAGCAAGCATCCCTAAAGATTTTGCAAGTACCAAGGGGTCCATTTACTGTCTGAAGCTGCCTGATTCTTAATTACCATCAGATGAAAGTTTTTAATGATCATTCATCACATTTAGCTTTAATACACTGTATGTGCACCAATCTGTTTTCTTCCAGATCGCAAGTACAGTTCCAAACAGTGTAAAAACAATTTCTGTTGGAGAAACACTGACAAAACTATGCTGATCTTTGGAGGAGGGGGGGGAAATCCAGAAACTGTTTTCTGTATGCATGTTTCCTCAAAACAAGTTGAGCCTTTCTTGGGAGCATTACACTACCACCTGGTTATTTGTGACTGATACTTGGAAGTCTACAGATTTCCATTTGAGCCTGTCTACTGTAGTGAGGGCTTAACACGAGCTAATATACAGTTGGGTCTATAATTTCTTGGACAAAGACAATTTTTGTAGTTTTGCCTCTGTGCACCATCACAGTGGAGTTTGAATCAAACAATCAAGATGTGATTGAAGTGCAGACTTCCAGCTTTAATTCAAGGGGTTTATCAAAGAGTTCGCTTTAACTGTTTAGGAATTCCACTCATTTTTATATAAAGTTCATTTTCAGTGGCACAAGCAGTTTCATGGCCAGGTGAGGTCTTTTCCCTTATTTCATGGCAAATAAAGCAGACATAATATCTGAAGATGACACAAAAAGTGCTGAATTTGTGTTTGTATCTCTTATTTTAAATATGAGGCCCAAAGAGATGTCAGTGCAAGTGAATGACGCCATCAAAAACTTTAGGAGTGGCCAAATCAATAATCTGGTACATTACTAAAAAGGAATAAATGCACTGACAGGCTCAGCAACACCAGAAGGCCTGAAAGACCACGCAAGACAAGTAAAGTCCACGATGACAGAATTATTTCCATGCTCTCAAGGAAGTAGGCGCAACAATGTCAAGGTCTACAATCAAGAGAGTAATACAGAGAGTTTTACAACAAGGTGCAAACCACAGCTTACACTCAAGGGTAGATTAGAAAGACCCACAAACAAGCAGCAACAAGGTGGCTGCAGTTAAGACCTGGCAGAGCATCTCAAGGCTCGAAACACAGCACTTGATGACCTCCATGGGTCCTAGACTTCAGGCGGTCACTGACTGCAAAGGCTTTTCATCCAGGTCCTTATATCCAGTCCTTATATTAGTTTGGCCAATTAATTGAGCCTCTGAAAAAAAGGGGACTGTGTATAAAAATGAGCGCAATTCCTAAACAGTTAAAGCAAAATTCCTGTAAAACTCTGGCTCTCTTCCACAGTGTGTCTTTTGTCCTGTCTCCCTCCCCTCACCCCCACTGTCACCACTGTAGGGTCTTTAACTTACAATATAAAGCAGCTTGAGGCAACTGTTGTGATTTGGTGCTATATAAATAAAACTAAAGTGAACTCGAATAAGAAAGCAGCTAAAGACCAGAAAAATAGCAGAAGACTGTTTAAGAAGTTTTCTAGTCCATGATGTTTCTTATTCTCACCTGTACATATTCATTGTTTTTATACAAGTCTGTGTATATATATATATATATATATATATATATATATATGTATGTATGTATATGTATGTATGTAGAGAGAGAGAGATGTAGTAAAAAATAAAAAACTCTATATGGCCAATATTTGCTTAATAACAAGGGGGGGAAGGGTGAAACTCAGTTAGGGACAACATTCACTCTTTTTAGTTAATATTTTAAAGAACAAAATGGCACACTGTGAACATAAGTATAATATCTTACGAGGTTTCTAAGTAAGGCCTGAGTCAATGTCTCCCCTCTTGAGCTTGACCTGCAATGAGGCAGCAGCTTTCTCACCATGTCTTTCCTGGCCTCACCAGACCACTGACGTCAGTTGTCTTTTATTACTGTTCTATACATACTTGGCTGACATTCCATAAGTTATGCAAAAGGTACGACAAGAAATGTCACACATGACTAGAAACCACACCAGCTGAGCACTTACTGCCTTTTAGTGCATATTTCTCAATCATCCAGCATGGAGTACTTTAAAAACTGAGGCCTAAAACTTTAATTGGCATTAAACTACAGAAATATTAGCCTGAGGTTGCATCCTGTTGTAACTATTGAACTTTTTTTTTTTTTTTTTAAAGCCATCTGAGGGACAGAGCAAGCATCAGGGAGGAAACATGGTTGCCAGTGGATACAAACAGTGGAAGTTTCCAGTCTAGATTTGCCAACACGAATGATCCAAATTATGATCCAGGATGGGAGAGAGAGCGCTGTATTATTTTCCTATGGACTCTGTCCAGTATGGTCCAATGCTTAATGAGGAGGGGGGAGTGAACCATGTAATAAGTCCTCTTTCCCTGGGGTAGTTACCAAAACAATAGCTCCGATGGGCTCGCTGTGGATACAAGGCCATCCTCAACACAGGAGCCGCCCAGCCAAACGAGAGAGCTGCGCAGCATCTCCCTGAAATGAAGCCATTTATACAGTATCTATGCAACACTTTGTGCTAGAGAGAGGACTGGGCGGGTTCACAGGGGAGCCTGGCTTACTCTCTAGTAGTAATTTAGCTCCACTAACAAATACCTGTTGGGAGTATTAGATGCTACAAACTAAATAAATGCTAAGACAATCAGCCCGTCTCTTGAAAAGTCCATCAACATGAAAGGAGTCAGCGTATATTTTAATTCATTCAGTTTGAAAATGCTTGCCGAGTTATTTCACCATGATACGCAACCCTATATGTAACCCTGAGTGTGACTCCACTCATGCTAGGAACATGAGGAACTCTTAAGTGCTTAATCATGGGCTAAACAACAACACACAAGCTTAAAAAGATATATATTAAAAAAAATGTAAATTTAGCTCTTTATTTTAAGCCAGTGGCTCTTCTGGTGGTTGGCCTTAAAAGAGACCAACCACCAGAGCAGCATCTTAGACCTGTAGTTCAATTTTTTTTTAAAGAGAGAGAGCAAAACTGTGCCGGACTGTACAGAAGCTGAGATGCAGTCTCACACAGAGGGTTATGCTAAAAATCGATGGCATACGAGGTCAACCAGCTCGTTCAGATTTAAGGAACACGACCTGAAAAATCATTTTAGGGGGCAAAACTAAGCTCGCACTGCACAACCACTTTCTGAGGCCAAGTTAATCATCGTGAAGCCTTGCCCTGCGGTTCAAGCATGAAACAGCCGTGCTGGTTTCAAACTTTTGTGAACACTTTTGTGCTAAAACACCTCACAGGAAAATACCACAGAGCTACAAGAGGGGCTTTATCTCTGTGGGGATACTAAATTGCAGGGCGTTTATCTTGTGTTGTGACCCGGTACAAATTTGCCAAGAAACTGAGGGGAAAAGCAGAAATGGGTCAAAGTTAATTTCGGCCCTTTTAAAAATACACAAAAAGGATGGTTTAGGGCTTTTAAAATCGACCCTCTGTAAACATACAGACTCCCTGTAGAGGAAGTGGGCACTGCCTGGGCAAAGTGAACCCGAGGTACAAACTAACCGGTCTGAGAGAACAAAACTTTGCTTATATTCTACACACTCTTCTCTTCACCTTCTCCCTTTGAGTCTTTTTTTTTTTTAAAAAACAAAACAAAAAAACAGCCAAAGGTAGGACAGGTTAGCTATTTGTAATTTCATGACTGCACAAAAGCTCCTCATTAAGTCATCCTCTTAACACTGCAGAGAAAAAGTGAAATAAGCATCCAGAAATGCTTTTTTTTTTTAAATTCCAGAATGATATTAGAGGAACAGTAAATATTATAACAGATTGTTGATGATATTGGCCAGGAAATTAATCTGAAGCCCTCCAGTAATGATTGGTACTCCCTAAGAGCTCTTGCGGTAAACTGGCCCAATTTCGAGGACAACAGCCTGTGAATTGTGCACTGTCATTGTGATTTTTTTGGGAGGAACTTTTAGCTGAAGTGTTTAGTGTATTTGTAAAACGAGAGATGAGCGTAAATAATAGCGCAGTGGGTCTAAGTTTCAGCCTAGCTACAGTGCCTCTAGTGCCTTTATGAGCGGACGGTCTCTCTCTCCAAAAAATAACTTTGTGTTATCTGCGGTGTCACTTCCGTTTAATCCTGCAGGTTAAATGTGACACAATTAATAGTCCTGCAATCCACACATACGACGCCCTCTAGCTAGAGCGCCTTCTTGAAAGTATTAAGCTAGCTGTTCACATGGATGAAGGCTGCTCAATGAAAGCAGTTATTTTCCAGCACGTAGCCGGAGCTGGACTAGAGCGCGACGTTATTAACGCTCGATTACGACTTCGGCACAGTCCCAGCGGACGGGGTCATCGCTCTCAGGGGAGGCATTCCTCTGACTCCCAAGTCGCAACACCGCCCGGCTAGAATTGGCCAAGTTACCGAAGGCGAAGAACTCAACGCAGCTCGGGAGGAGGATGCCTCCTTTTCTGCTCGGTTAACATTTGAATGGTTCGCCGTCTTAACCCCCGCTTTTAGTGAGCGCACGGGAAATTCAAACTGTCGGTTTACATGTAGCTAACAAGCGAAGGATCACATACCAATCACCTCGTGTAGCTCATAATCATCTTTGTTGATGGACCAGGGTTGGGAGCTCAGGTCCTCCGACATGGCTGAGGAATCTGCTGGAGCAGGACTCTCTGTATGTAGAAAGGTGGTGAATCCAAAAAGCGAGCGTAAAAATTAGTCAAAGTAATCCAAACAGGACCAACAAGGGCGACACTTCCCCTTCTTTGCGAATCCTGCAGCACTCCTGTCATTCCCAAAGTTTGACACTAGCCTAGCAGCCCCGCCTACCGCATTCCTACTGAGAAAATGTGGACCTTCCTGGCGGACATATTGAGTGTGGCACACAACGTCGACGCTGAGCGCCGCGGTTAGGAAATCTGCCAAATCAAGCCGAGGCTTTCCGCCACACTTTTAATGGTGGCTTCCTCACGACTGTAGTCCACAGTGTACTCTTGCAGGTTTTAGTTCAAATCGTTACAGCAATATAAACTGCTTCTTTTCCGCTAGGATTGACACACCATGCTTCTACTGATTCACCATTTATTACAGTTTAAATTGCATACAATCTGAAAGCCTCAAACTACCAAGACAGGAAATGCCAAAACCTGACAGGATAAAATCGGGGATAAATTTTCTCATCATCAAGTCTGCGAAAGGAGGCGTGTTGCTCCAGGAAGAGCCTATCCTGATTGGACAGAACCACGTATGTTACCCTCTGATTGGATGTTCGCGTTTACACTGTAACGCGTACTCAGCCATAATTCTTCCTTACCGCATTAAATTAGAGACCTCTGGTGGTTTATTTTATAAATTTTGCACAGTAGCAACAAATGCAGGGAAACTACAGCCACATTTCATTTTAGAGTCCTATATGCTTTTTATAAATAATAAGAAAAAAGCCTTTGAATAATGCACCGCATTTACTTTATTCATTAATTTAAAAAATACATTCTTTCAAAAGACCATTTCAAGAATACAAAATCAAAAGTAGAGATCCCACAGTAACAGAATTGGTGCAGAGAAAGGCAGGTGTCAGCTGCCAGTGGAGCTGAACATGTGAAAGTATCTCAGCTACACCAGCTCTTCCTCTTAAAGCTTCAATTTCATGAACACGTTTGCTCGTAAGAGGAAGCGGCAAAAGAACTTAGAGCACACTGTCTTGACCCTCCTCCTAATCAAACACATAAATACAAAATAGCGGCACACGAAACCTTTGTCACGGCGGAAATCTCATAACATAATAATGACTTTGTGCACTGAGAACTTTGCTGATGTTGGATACTACAGTGCAGCTTCACTTTCATAATGATAGTGTACAGGAATCAATGCGGTCGTCAAAGGAAGTGCAATTTGAAGCAATAAAATATATACATACAGTAGAATTACGGGACTGCTCAAACGCCAGTTACACATCAATCACAAGCAATACCACATGACTGAATATTTGGCCACTGTCCAACATAATCTATTCAATGGAATAATAAAAGGCACTTTGAAATATGATTAACTGTCTGCTCCACGGTTACGGCAGTGACAGAGCTTTGGCGAGCCGCGTCCAGAACCAGGCCTGCGTGCAAGGCCGGGTATAGTCGCAAATGGTGAGGAAGCGTAAGATGCTGGGGAAGGGCTTTGTCATTCGCTTGTAGATCACCGGAATCAGGCGTTTACTTCGAGCTCCTGAAATGGCAAAAAGAGTACAAATGGTTAAGTTACATGCAGACACCAGAAAAAAGGAGCACAGGATTTTTTAAATATAAAACAAAAAAACATGCATATATGTCCACTTTACCAGGGCAAAGGCTGAGAGCAAACTTGGTCTGAAAGTCGCAGGCGTCACTGTCGAGGTATTCATCAGAAATCACCACCACCATCCGTTTACACCTGCACGCACGGCGACACATTATAATCATTTGCAAAAAATGTGAAAGAAAGAAAGAAACTCCAGAGACGTGAAGAAAAGTGGCTAGCTGAGAACTGGATTTCTTCTCAGAGGTGTCTTTCGATATCTGAATTTATAATGAAACTGGCATCAGTTGCGTTTGGCTTTCTAAACCGTGTCTAAACTTTCCACTTCTACATTCCACACACTCAGAGAGATCATTAACCAACAGGCAGACACGTCTAGACCACATCCTGCATTTGAACCCACACTTGATGCCTGTGGCTCTTGGAATCTGTGTTGTATCAGAATATCAAATGCAAAGCCGTATTGCCAAAAATGCCAGTAAATCATAGGATTGTGTAAAGAGGACTTTGCTTGGACCACCCCTGTTTTGTTTTGTTTTTTTATTTCTTTTTTCAAAATGACTTAGTTGGAGTTTCAGACTCACACCTGGCCCCATGACATCGTTTGCTTAATCGATTTCTCAAGTTAAAATTAGAAAGGATGGAAAAAAAAAAGAAAAGACCAAAGAAAGTTAATAAACGCGTCAGGTGTCCCACCTCTTCTCAATGAGTTCACTGGTGATGGTCCACACGCAGGAGCCCGGGAGGACATCTCTGTCGAATACACACAGTTTCAGCTTGTACTCCGTCTGCTCCAGCTCCCGGATCATGTCGTGGACAAACGCGAAGTCGCTCTGGCAGTAGCAGATGAAGGCATCGAACATCTCAGGAACGCCTGGATTCAAAACATTTGGAATCAATTCAAACACAGACGGCCGTTATACTGAAAAAAGCTCGCATCACTGACACAAAAATAACGCTTTTCAGTCACGTTGCACAGCAAAGTACACAAGCATAATAAGGAAAGCCGCAAGGCTATGGAGGAAACTGAAGCGGCGCGGCGGTGTGCGATTAGAGCTTCAGATAAATGGTCAGATAAAGAGACAAGCAGCAGGGTTTTTTTTTCTTTCCGTGTACTACAGAAAGAAACCACCTTTTATGTGTGCATTACCAACTCAGACCTTTAGTGTATAGAAAAGATTCATTTTACATGCATTCCTGTTGTTTAAGATACTACAAATAAATTAACATTAACGAGCGGTGTGAATCCGGGAGGAAGTCTAAATTTACAAAGTGGAGGCAATCATTATGCAAATGCAGTGAGTGCTGATGTAGCTGGTTTTGTTGGAATCAGTTAATACTAATATATGCAGAGCTGGAGAACTCAGTCATATCAGCCAAGATTTCCCCTTATTACCCCGCTACTGCTTCCTGCATCTAAACTGAATGAGGCATATACATGTACTACGTGCATTTTTTTAAGCAGTTTTTTTGGGGGGGGGGGTATGAGATATGAGAGGTTAAAAAAATTAAATTTATACAAATCTTGACCTTCTGGGTCATCATCTACAGTGATCCCAGACCTCTCCGGGGTGCGAGGGACACAGCTGTCAACTTCAGGAACCTGGAGTGGGGGTTCAGCTTTCTTCTTCAGATTCTCACAGTACTTCCTGACATCTTCGTCTGGAACGGCAGACAACACAAAGAGTATGAACACATATATGTAATAAGTGCAGGGAGATACTTCAAGAACGTGGGTACGAGCTTTGGAAATGCAGTGGTCTAAAATGTGATGAAAACAGAAATGTGTTTTAAATGAGTTATTACACTGCCACACACACACACACACACACATTTGAGTAAATATTATGAAAGATGCACTCTTTGTCGAGTTGTGAAGTCTATTTTAGCAATACTGGAATTCTTTGTAAATCATTTCCCGAAGCAGGAGTCTGGGACAAGACGGAATAGAAGAACAAGCACGCCTCATGAATAAGCATCCTAATCAAAGAGAGGCGATGCTTTAAAGACGAATAACAAACTGGAGCGGCAGTAACGCACTTATTAAAGGACGCAGATCTTCCACGATGTCTTCTCTGTCCAGCTCCGAGAGGATTGACAACAACTTCCCCACTGACGCCTCTGAGGTCCGAGCCTGCCAGTCCTCCAGAACCACGCCGGTTGGACTTTTCGACACCTCGTAGTTCTTTATCTCCAGGTAAGTGAAGCCCATGGCCTCCGCAAGCGCCATCCAGTCTGCGGCCACCGTGTGTTTGGGGTTCAGATATAGTCCCAGCTTTTTCCTCACAGTCATGTTCAGCGCAACGAGCGGAATCTTCTCCAGGTCCACTTGTGAGTCGGCGGAAGCCATGTTCGAAAGTTTCCGGAAATCTTCGGACAAATTATTAAAGTTTTAGTCAACAGTAAGAAAAAGCAAACATTGTAAGCACAGATGTGATCTGACATACTCACTTGCCTCGGAAGTCCACAGCACAACCTACCTGATAGAGGAAGTGAGGTCTTTGCGGCGGAGTGCGTCACACACGGGGGTGGAGATGAGCGCCTGTGTTTACCAAACGGAGCCAAAAAAAACCAAAGTGCGCTTCTGTTTTTATTATTTTAAATACTGAAATTATTATTATTCCTAACCAGAAAGGAAGGGAACTTATTCTACTGATGAATGAAAGGTCCCGCAGCGGCGAGCAGCACAGGAAAACAGAGATGGGCGTTTTCTGTTCCCCTTTTCTTGTCTGCATTTACAACTGTTCAGAAAGACTTGACTGACTTCCTTGCTCTGATAAACTAGAATAAATCAAATGACAATGAGATCAAGATGTCATTTACTGAAGTGGAGAGCAACTTTATTGGAGTTTTTTTTGTAACCATCACACATCATGGAAAGCAAAAACTGTACAGAAGGCCTGCATGAACAAAATGCAACAGTAAGAGTAATCTGTTCATCTGTAAGAAAAAAAGAGAGAGAAAACTTCAACTGAGATTATTATAGTCGATCTTGTAGCAAAACAAAACCACACTGTGGTTTTCACTGTCGCTGCATAACCGGAAACGAAGCGAGGGCCCTCGATATGGCAAATTTCTAGAGAACTGATGGACTATCAGTGAAGTTAAAGCATTGTAACACGTGCTTTCTCAAATCCTCATTGTTCAGCTTCCCTGAATCAATACATCCACATGGATTTTCACAGAAAAGGTTCAAGTTTAAATCAGCGGCGTGTCCACGTGTTCAGCGTGTTGCAGAGCAGCCTCACAGGTTCTTGCTTCTGGAGAAATAGAAGTCGATGCCTCTGTCCCGATGCTGTTTGGGAGTGTGAGACGGGCCTTTCTTTCCTCTTGGTGAAGGTCCTGCGGCACCCTGAAGAAAAAGGAAAAGGAAAATTGTAAAAATTCTATTACTTTATCATTTAACAAAAGGAGTTCTTGACTACTGTAAATATGCTTAAATGGCCACCTCTAAGGGTCAAGATAAATGTGAGGAAGTGAAAGATATTTCACAGGGTAGGAAAAAAAGAAAAAGAATAATCTGTGGCTCAACTTTACATTGACATTTTGTGGATTTTCTAAAAGAATACGATGGATAAGGTGACCTTTCCTGATTATAATAAATGAAAACATGTGAGAAGCTTGAAGAGGAAGTGTCTCTCTTGTGGAGGAACTGGTAACAATGTGACAAGGGGCTCCAAACAGACCAGGGCAGCAGGCAATTTGTTATCTAATAAGCTAGTGTATGTTGTGAAGTAACAAGTAATTATATCTGCCAGATAAATATAATGGGGTAAAAATGCAATATAGCCCTTAGAGCTGTGGTAGAAGTTTTAAATAGAAAAAAAAAAAAGAAATCCTTAGATAAAGCACAAGCCCTCTTAATTATTCTGCTTAAACAATACTAGAGTAAATCTATTTACATCCAATCACTTTCATTCACACGGATTAAAAAAAACAACCTAATATAGCAGCACCACATGATCACACTAACCACTTCCCTTTTCCCCAAAACACACCACTTTCTTGCTAATGTGTCTGCTCCACTCAGCTGCCATTACGATGGGAGTCGGGTAGGTCCCGCCGAGGGTCACGTGAGCGTGTGACAGCGCAGCGGTGCTGAGTGCCCAGGGCGTGTGCACGTCACCTCCTCTGATGTTCTCCAACTCTGGAACCCACCGCCGCACGTAGTCGCCCTGGAATACGCGCAAATCGATGAGTCAAAACTGATTGGCTCACATTTCGTCCTCTTTTTAGATCACAATCATAATACAGCAAAGCCTGCAAAAACGTGTGACTCAGCTATTTTGTCGTGCAGCACAAACGGTTAAGCTTTAGACAAAACGTCAAAAGGAAAATGAAACAGTTCATACTTCTTCTCAAACATACGTTACTGTCATAGTCAAGGCCTTGTTTGATCATGTTGAACTTCCTGTTCTCTCTGGGGTCATTTCCTATGCCAGCGCTGTACAGCCAGTTGCCATAATTGCTGCAGACATCGTGGTCGATCTTTGGAGGAAAAGGTTTAAAAGATGAGTGTAGTATCAACATCTGAACATTTGCTGCTTTTTTATATTCTTCAACAACTAAGCTTTGAAATAATTTATAAAAAAATATTAAACACCTATAATAGTATATAACAATCTTTTATAATCCAGCCTACACTGCTTACCAGAAGGGATTCAAACCACTCAGCTCCCATCCTCCAGTCAAGGCCTAGATCCTTTGTGAGGAAGCTAGCAACATTTTGTCGCCCCCTGTTGGACATAAAGCCTGTCATTGCCAACTCCCTCATGTTGGCATCAACAAAAGGCACTCCGGTGCGTCCCTCTGTAATACACAAATTCCCCTTTAAATTCATATAATATAATATAATACAGTTTCAGTGCAAGGAATATTTTATGCAGGATGAGTCAAGAGCACAAACCTTTCCATGCATCAAATAGCTTCATGTCCTTTTTCCATGGCACAGATTTGTCTTGAAGCCCTGAGTTGAAATCCCAATGATATGAAATATAATTTTACTACAAACAACTACAACAAGAATAATAAAAAAAAACAACACAAACACATTAGCTAGTTGTACCTTTGACTTGAAAGATTCGATTTCCGTACTTCACACCCACAAACCTGAAGTAGTCCCTCCACAAAAGTTCAAAAATGACCCTGTAGGAAGCAGTGAAACCCATTAGAAAGTGAAGACAATTTCTTTTCCAATGATATATACACTTTGATATATAAAAGCAAGAGTACCAGGTAAAAAATAGCCGTCCGTGTACTCACCAGTATGTGCTCTGATTAGCTGTACGCTCCTTCTCGTACTGCTTGATCTGATGATAAATATATCTAGGTGAAATGGAACCCATCGCCAGCCTGCAGAATGCCAACGCAACACAATTAAATGCAATCACAGGAATTACTTGCATGAAATATTAAACTCCATTTAGCGAGCGAGCACCGAGGTAGTGACGCATTTATACTCACCAAGGTGAAAACTTAGTGGAATAATCCACACCGATCAAACCGTTGCGAGTCTCTTTGTAAGCTGCAACTGCATCCTTTAAAACAGACATCATGCAGGATATTTTATAGATAATCTATGGGATTTTTTTTCACTGTTTCGTATACAGTAACTAATGTAATGTGCATGTTGTACTCACAGTGTCCCAGAAATAGTGTTTAAGTCTGGTCAGGGCGTGACTCTCCCCACCGCTACAGGGGAAAGCTGAGCGAGGATCAGTCACAGGCTCTGGAAGGGTAAGAGCATTTCAGCACTGGACTGATAAGTGATGTATGTACAGAAATGTGTCTTGGTGGATTGTTCACCTGTCTGTTGCAGGTCTTCTGCTATAGGAATGGGTCCCTCCTCAAGGCCCGGGGGAAGGGGGTTCAGCTTCTCTGGGGTTGGGAACACAGGCCTCACCCTGCCCTCGCTCTCCACTGCCTTTCTGAACTGAGTGTAGACATCAGGCAGCCTAGAAACAGGAGGAAATATTACAAGGCACTTCTTAACCTGCAGTGTATCTTTCACAAAAAAGGCTTGCTTCCTCTCTATATCTGCTTTCACACCTGGACATGTGGGGGAATGGAAGATCATCTCTGTGGTACAGTGTAGAGCCCCAGCAGGTATGAACTCTGACCTTCATCTGTGCACAGACTTCCTTTACCTTTTTCTCCACATTCAGCTCTTCTGAAGCAACCTGCAGAAAGAACATATGGAGGTAAAAACCATGCCCGAATCACCAGACAGTGTTCTTGCTATTATCTGTAATATGAGAAAGCACCTCCTCTTGGAAAGCCACACTGCTGACAGAGCCCAGTTGCTTGATGAGGTCTGCAACTACGTCCTCTGGCTTACCCAGTCTCACCACGAGATTGCTGTCAAACACACACACACACAAAATAAACACACAGTCACACATGCATAAGCCTCATTCCATGCCAGGCAAGCTGCATCCTGGGTAGAGGGCTAACTGACAGGAAAAAGTAATGGGAACAGTGTGTGCAGAATCCATGTTAATATAAACATAAACCCCTGTAAGGCCAGGTGCGTCCTGATCCTGTTACGTGTATCAGTTCAGTCCTAGAAAGCCAAGGACAGTGTCTTCACTGAGTTAACAATCACATAATACAAAAATAAACCTATCACTTATATAAATCTTTCAAATAGACTGTGGTTCAGCGATGATCTCACAAACCTGGACAGTGGAGTTAGGTAGAGAATAAAGAACAGTGAGTGACAGTTTTATTACCTGTCTTTGTTGATCAGTGTGTTTCTGAGGTCTCTGATACTCTCCAATAAGAAGCGCAGACGGAAAGGTCCCGTCTTTGGTAGGTTGTAATTGTAAGTGCCCACATAGTGTCTGGGGTCGAAGCAGTACAGCGGGACTATGTATTCAGCATTTCTTTGAGCCCAGTGGAAAAGCTGCATATCAAGCATACAATGAACGTACTGATGCAAAAACATGAAGCAGCACACCTGAGTTTATGATAGAAACATTCTTTCTTTTTTTAACAATAGATATGCATACTTTGATGTTTAAATGTTTAAAGTAAAAGTAAGAAAGCATGCTCCTTAGATTTTGTACATTCCTTTTTTTTTATTATTTACAAAATTATAACCAGATATCACAAGTTTATGGAAGCCTGTTTCTACCACTGAAAAATAAATAAATAAAAAGCTATTGCGAATTATTATCTCAAATCTTCAAGTTACGCATCTGACAATTTCAACTTACCAAGTATGTTTACATTTCAAGTTACTTCTGAGTAAGTCCAAGTTTTGAGATGCGCAACTCGAAATTTCAAACTATAACGTTTTTTTCCAGTGGAAGAAACAAGCTTCCGTACAAGTTACATACAAAACACAGAATTGGGCTTAAAAGCAGACCAGAAATAATACCTTTAACATATAATTTTTTGTATTTTTGTGGCAAATTAAAAACATGCAAGCACTAAACTTTGAGGAAAATGCTTTTATTCTGGAGGGCTTGTACCGGAAGCAATACAGTGGTAGCGTAGCTGCAGGCAAAAATGAGAGTTTCTTGAATGTGGATGTTAAAATGTGTAACATGTTTACGTAATGTCGGTAGCAAAGCAGATGCTCAACACTCAAAGTAATCACGTTTTCCAACACTGAAGTTAATCAACGTCGCATTTCTGCAAACACGCTCTTACCTCATTGTCGTGGACACGCAAGTCGTTCCTTAGCAAACATATTACTGTACGGGAGGTAGACATATTTGTGTTGTTTACTCCACAGCAGAATCAGTCGTGTCTGAAATAAACAAACACACACACACAAAGGCTTCCGTATCAGAGAGTTGCGTCCTCCTCCCGGGTCGGTGTCTGTTGTCGGTTCGGCGGCTCCTCTCCTGCAGTCACGTTTTCAGACATGGCGTTACAAAACGGCAGGTTTTGTAACGTGGTTTTCTAACAGCTGCTCTTAGTCGGTGTTTGTCAAAGTTGTCTAAATATTTACACAGTGTTATTTTCAAGGCATCACACACTCATTGGTCCCCACGAGTCTGCTGCAAGATAGAAAAGTTTGGGGTTTTTTTCTTTTATGCATTTTCACTTATAAAGAGTAATGAGACCACTAACAAATTCCAGCTTATATCTATTTTTCCCCTTTAAAAAAAAGAATTACCACTTAAAGGGGGATGCGTCCAGCTCACTGATAGGTTATAACTATTATTCAGTTAGAAACTAATGCATGGCTGACATATCAAAACGACAAATAGTATAAACGTAATACACAGAGAAGAGTTAAGAGTCGTTTGACTCGGCTGTTCTCAAACGAAAATCTGCAAGATTTGCAGGGTGCATGAAGTAATTTACTGTACATTATAAAATTGTGCTGCATTGCATATTAACAGCTGGTGATCATTTATGGCAAAATAATCACCATGTCCTTTACTGTCATCCACCTTTTCTCTGGGCCCCAAAAAATCCAGTTAGGATTCTGATACATTATGTCTCATGTGCCTCAAGTATTTAAGTTGAAATTTTTAATAATACATATATAACAGCACAAAGGGTAGTAAGCATATCCTTAATCAGAGTTACTATTATGATGAGATCCATGGAGAATTTTCTCCTCTGTAAGTGGTCCAGAAAGGTTTGAGAAGCCCTGATCAAAACAGCCAAAGAATTAAGTAGTAGCTGAAATAAACTATACACTCACAGGTCACCTGTTCAGCTGCATATTAATATAAAATATCTAATCAGCCGCATGGTTGCAACTCAGTGTATTTAGGGATGGTCAAGACAATCTGCTGAAGTTTAAACTGAGGATCAGAATGAGGGTTTAAGTGGCCTTGAACATGGCATGGATGATGATGCCGGACGGGGTGATCTGAATATGTTACAAACTTATGATCTACTGCAATTTTCCCACAGAACCATCTCTAGGGTTTACTGAGAATGATCCAATAAAGAGAAAATATCCAGTGAGCAACAGTTCTCTGGGAGAAAATGCTTCTTTTTTTTTAATGCCAGAGGAGAATGACCTGAATGCTTTATGCTGATAGGAAGGTGACAGCAAGTGACGTAACCACTTGTTACAACCAAGGTATGCAGAAGAGCATCTCTGAATGCACTACACATCGAAGCAGCAGAAGAGCACACCAGGTGTGGCAGCTCACCAATACTGGACGAAAGAAGACTGGAAAACTGTTGCCTGGTCTGATGAGTTTTGATTTCTGCTGTAACATTCGGATGGTAGGGTCAGAATTTGGCGTAAACAACACAAACGCATCGATCCATCCTGCTTTGTATCGACAATTCAGGCTGCTGCTGCTGGTGTAATGTGGAAGATAATTTCTTGGCACTCTTTGGGTCCCTTAGCATCAGCTGACCATCATTTAATTACCACAGTCTGCCTGAGTATTGTTGCTGACCACGTCCGTCCCTTTATGACCACAATGTACCCATCTTCTGATGGCTGCTTCCAGCAAGATAACACACCATGTCACAAAGTTCAAATCATCTCGAACTGGTGTCATGAACATGACAATGAGTTCATTGTCATTGTCAACTCAAACAGCCTCCACAGTCTCAGATCTCAGTCCAATAGAGCACCTTTGGGATGTGGCGGAACGGGAGATTCACATCATGGATGTGCAGCAACTGTGTGACGTGGAAATTTGTCATTACTTATGTAAGAAAAAGTGAAATTGGTCCAAATTTTAATTTTGTCAGTGGGTATGAAAGGTCACTGGCAGAGTTCTGCTTCTGACATGAGTTATAAGTATCTACATTAATGGGGAAAAAATGGGGCAAAAACATCAAACGTTTCATTCAATTAGCAAAATTATTTAAAAAAATAAAATAAACCACACAGAAACTGTCTTAAAACCTTTATTAAGTTAAATGTACAAAAATTCAATGACTTGATACATTTCATGTTTCAAGGCTTTGTCATTAAGACAAAAGAATCTCTGTCCCATTCGAAAGCCTGACAGTCCTTTCATCCCGCCCACCAGCTCTCAAAGGGACAATCATTCATACTCCTGTCTAAATCACAGTACAATCTACTGTATAACATAGCTATTTCAAATAGATTTGTTTATAATGTAAAAAGAAATTTCATACAAAAGTGCAGAACAATATGTATATACAATATTCATCATCTGTTTGTTTTTTGTTTTTCCATATAAAAGAATTTCAGCAAATCCTGTGTGTGCTTTCTACCAAACAGCTGCTCGCCTTACAAGGAAGCCCTCTGCTTTGGCAGTGAACATTTGCGTTTACAAGCAGATTCAGATAAGGCACTAACACGGGTCAAAAAGACTGGATCATTCTTTAAGTGCCTATGTATTACAGCAAGCCGCTTCACCTCCAACATCGGCCCCAGCCCCCCCAGTTAAAGTTTCATCGCGTCTCCACTTTAAAGAACACAACATTTCTCCTCCATCCTGGCAACTTGAAATTTTTTTGGCAATTTGCAAAAAAATAAGCTCCACCTCATGTTGACGTTACACAGAGCGCGGTGCGCCGTCACAAAGTGACCCATTCAGATGGCGTGGAAAGCTAAATAAAGGCATGGGGTGAAGTCACAACGAAAGCACAAATGAGACGCTCCCTTCAGTCTAATTTCACAATCACGTGTATAACAGCACAATGTGACGTCAATGCATCCGATTTGGTCTGTGCAGTGTACTGTGCACGAAGCTGCCATAACACAGGAAAGGCCATAGGGCTCTGAGGTGACAAAAAAGTCTGACATGTTTAATACTGTCCTTTTTTTTTTTTTAATTATCAAAAGGTTTCAGTCTCTGCAACGTTTCTTTGGCCACTTCTGAATGAAACAAGGCTCACTGCATGGGAGGATGGAACGACAACAGTAGTGTTGGTATTGCTTAAGAGACAGTGCACGCTAATGCAAAAAAAGGTTTGGTTCCTCTTTTTCTCTTTTCACCGGAACAAAATTCTCACTGTGAAATTATTTTTAAAAAAAAAAAAAAAGGAAAAAAAGAAAAGAAAAGAAAAGCATCAAATAGAAAAATATCTCCTCGGCTGATTATCCTGCATGTTGGAAATGTTTCAATGCATGATATCAAAAAGTGCAACACTGAATCCTTCTAAATGGGGTCTGAGTGCTATGAAAGCAGGGTACTGGTAACCCTCGAAGACTTTATAAAAGACATTCTTACTTACTTACTTGTAAGGCGTTGGCAAAAATACATTTATATTTTTTTTTTAATAGAATGACAGACATCTGCTAGGATGACTTTATATGCATCATATAAAAATATTTTACCATCTTAAATTTTACCCACAGCTTTCTCGGGCTGATGAGAAACTTACAGTACGGTCATATGTGATCAATGTAATCACGAATACGTCTCCTCGATCCCGAGACACTGTTCTGCAGCAGTAAATAGGTGTAAGGGAGACCCAGAAAGCTTGACCCAGCACTTTGTTCTAACTCGGGTCACTTCCTGCGCTTCTTAAAGGACAGCAGTCTGGAGCGCTTGAGACTGCTAAGTGCCTTCTTGTTAGTCCCCTCCTGAGGAAACACTATATGCAAAGCCTCAGAGGACTCCCGAGGTCTTACAGCAGTCACCCTTCCCTCTCAGGAAATAGTCCAGGTTGAGCTAGTTGGTGAGAGATGCAGACACTAGTGGTAGACAGGGCAGGAAGTCGGAAGTGGTACTGAGCCCTGGAGCTTGAGTGACGAGGAGAAAGCCCTGGGAATGGGGCGGGCTGGAGAGGAGGGGATGCACCGGGGCCATGGTGGCCTCCCAGGCAGGGAAGGGGAAGGGGGTCCACAGGCCTCAGAAGCTGCCCTGAACAAACGGGTGGCTGAGCAGAATGTCTGCAGTGGGTCGCCACTTCTCCTCCACAAACACCTGCCGCAGGAAGTCCCTGCAAGTGTCGGACACACCCTCTGGAAGCGTGGGCTTTGTGGGCTGGGTGGCAATCTTAAAAATGGCTGCCATGGCTTCATACTCGGCCCACGGAGGTTTCTGGGTCAACATCTCAACAACGGTGCAGGCAACACTCCTGAAGGAAAACAGCACAGCAGGAAAACTGATTTGTATGCGGTTCAGCCTGTGTCTATTGTCTACCTTGCACCTCCAACTATTGTATCAAATACCAGAGTTGACCTTTGACACATGCCTAAATCATAACAAACTTATTTCAGTATTGTATTCTCTCTAAAGCTTGCAACAACTAAGTCCACTGCAGAACAGTGGGCGCAAAAACTGCTGAATCTCACACAAATCTAAATGTAAGATACACACGTTAGTACTGTTTGATAATACAATGATCAGTTAGTATATCTGACATCTTATCAAGGCTGCAGGTAGGAGTACTCTATTCTAATCTGCTGGCACATAACATCCTTATTTAAAGTTCATACTGATGGGAGTTTCTATAGCAGATTTCTATAACAGTCTATCCATAAAAGGCATCTACTTGTTTATTTATTCCATTTATTACTGGTCTGTATTTCTAATTCCAACCTCCCATTGTGTTAAATGTAACCAGTGTACATTCCACAGCAATTTACTAATACCATTGTAATTTATTGCTTTATAACCCATCTGCTGAGGTCACTTTATTGCCTTTGCTTTTATAGCAATGGCAGCAATCTGATTGTTTTCTTCCTCAATCATTACAGTTCTATCTTATTATTTCCTTACCACACATCTGCTTTCCTCCCATATCCCTCCCCATTGATGACTTCAGGGCTCATCCAGTAGGGGGTGCCAGTGACAGATTTGATTCCCGTACCAGACATGCAGATGGTCTGGATACGTTTGCTGGCTCCAAAGTCTCCAAGCTTCACGTTCCCCGAGGAGTCTCTCAGGATGTTAGCACCTGGTGGAGTGAAACAAAATGAGCTTGAAAGCATTCAAGGATCTCCCGAGATCCATAAAATATAAGGGACGCTGACAATTTGGAGTTTCAGTTAATGATTTGGTTAAAAAGTGACCGAGCCAGAAATTCAGCTGAAGGAAGAAGAGGGAAGGTCTCGGCTGTCTGGGTTATTGAATACCTGCAGACTTATTTTTAAAAGCATATCTTTCCACAGTCTTTATACAAATACTATGCTTAGTCAGCTCTACAAACAAGAAAGTTTAGCTTCCTTTCACATTTCTCACACTGAGGAAAAAACCTCACTGAGTTCAGAAAATTAAATACTAAATAAACTGTCTGCTCCACAAGAGACAGATCGGACCTCAACACCCTTTCTCCTCCTATCTTAGTAATTTTCCGAACGTAGCTCCGTCTATCCCGTTTCCTTCAGCCACACCACTTGTTTGATCAGTGACTAATGTGCACCACTCACCCTCCACACCCACCAAGAGACTGGCAGGCTGCAAAGAAGAAATTTAGAGGCTCAAACTGTAACCTTTACTTTTTACTGCTCACATCTCCAAGCTGCTTCCACTGCCTGCACGTTTCCTGTATGTAGGATGATGGCTTCTCTAATAATTCAACCCCTTGAAAATAAATTCGCAGAAACTTCAAGCTGGTGCCGAGTGAACGTGAATGTGGCGTGGAGCTCGAGTTAAAAGAAACAAAAAAACTGCATGTGCCGACAGCTCTTTTTACTGCAAAAAGAAATGTCCAGTGGTGAGATGAGCACAACGTATATTACACGTGAAGAACCTTTCTGAGTGGAAAATCCCACCCACGCGTGCTCTTCATAGAGCCTGCCCGGTCCTGTGAGACCTGCTATCTTTTTTCCCCACCAGACAGTATATTCCCCTCTTTCTTGGCCACGGCTTAACGAAGCAGTAACTCCCAAAGCTGCGGGCAGCCAAACCAAAACCTTTCCGTCCGGTGTTGAACATTTTTAGAACGGCCAATTTCACTTGCAGCATGAAGCCTAATATATCTCAAAGGGAAGTTCAAAATAGCACATTTTTCCAGGCTCGCTCTGTAGACGATGAATAACCAAATGAGGAAATGTCAGCCTGAATAAAAATGAATGAATCTGTAGGTTTTCTCAGCAACAGCCACTGCAACAGGACCCCGTGAACAAAGTTTTTCAAATGTGAGTGTTTATCGGTTACAAATCCCCATCATTTACCTTTGATGTCCCGGTGTACAATCATGTTGCTGTGCAGGTAGGAGACTCCTTGGAGGATCTGCCTGGTGTATCTCCTTGTCACCTTCTCTGTCAGGGCCCCATAGGCTTTTAGCTGGTCTTTTATCGAGCCCTAGAGAGAGAAACCAAAAGCGTGTGAGAGAATGAATGGGCGTGAAAGACAAACGTGTAAAATTAGAGAAAATCTTTGGTTTGGTGGCTATGTAGTTATTTTTCCAGAAAACGTGGGTGTTCCAGCTAATTTGTTTTTTCTGGGAAAGCATCCACTAAGCCAATTTTTAAGCACAAAAAATCCGAGTATGTAAGGATATAACGTCAACGAGCTGCGCTTCCTTCCATTTCCTGTTTTCGGCTCCTCCCGGGGACACCGCAAGAGCCAAGACCTGATCCCGTAACACCTGAGGTGCACGTGAAACAAAACCTCTGCCTCTTCACTTTCAGCCGCCGACAAAGACACCGCGGGAGCTCTCTGGCTCTCCGAGGGACACTTGGCCCTCCCTCCTTCAGACCACTAAAGTGTTATCGGTCAGCCGCAGCAGTGCGACCGTGCCACGCAGCTACACAAAAGCTTGGCTCTCTCACCTCCCGCCTTACCTCTGCCCAGCGAAACATAAACATTTCCAATTTCCAGACAATGTGTGACTAAGACACTCAACGTCTCTGAGAAATAAAAAAAAAAAAAAAAGCTCAGGAAATATTAAAAACATGCTCGGGGACCGGGTCCACAGGCGACAGTTGCTCATTAAAGTGCTCATTTAGTTAGAAAATGATCTCATAAAGTGAGCTGTTCTGCTGACATCAACCACACAGATGACATGTTTGTTGACAGCTGGTGACATTTCTAAATAAATTCTACCAGATGTGGCTGGTCAGGGTTTGATTTTAATGTTTGTATTAAAATGTCTCGGTACCTAGCTTTACAGCCAGAACAAGTCCAGCGACACATTCTCAGACATTAATTGTTTTTAAAAGTCAATCAAATTTTAAGGACTGCTGTCTCAGTGTCACACTAGAATGTGGTTAAACTGACTTAAAACGTCCCGCAGAATACGCACCCCGGGCATGAACTCAACAAAAATGGTGAGTTTTCTCTGCTCGAGGTCCCGAAGACAGCCGTAGTACTGAACAATCCTCTCGTGGCGCAGATTCTTCAGCAGCTGAATCTCACACTCCAGGGCATTCACTTCCTACAGGAAAAAAAAAAAAAGGTGAAATTGCAGCCTTCAAATGACAAAAATCACAGCATCATACTCCATAAAATACATGCAAATCCGAACAAGTGTGAGTTTTTTCTCTCACCTTGCTGGTTTCTTGACAGTCGGGGTCAAAGGGCACCTGCTTGGCGGCCAGCTCGCGGCCCGTGTCAGCATCGTAGCAGAGGTAGACCTCCCCGAACGCCCCTCGGCCCAGGAGCTTTCCTTGTCGCCAGTTGACTGGCGCCCGAGGTGCTGCAGAAATAAAACACCAGACTATGAAACCTCCCCCCCAGTAATTAATTTTGTTGCTAAGCCTCCTGAGACAGGCAGCTTCTCTCTGATATACTGATCTGAGAGCACGCTAAAAAACTGAAAACATGCTTCAAAATCCATCACTCGCACATTAACTTCACCGAGACCAGACATCGAGCCCACCGCAATTTGTTAAATCACTCCCACTGCAGACCCTGCTCAGACTGGGGAAACCCCAGATATCACAGTCAAGCAGTGGAACCACAACCCGCCAACACACACTGGGCCTGAGAGGATGAGAGCCACTCTGATGAGCTTTCTAGGTTTTCACAGACTCCAGGACTTTGTTTTGGATCGAGCAGGATTCTTTGTGGCTGCGTTAGACTGCTTGGTCGTGCGTGGGTGAGAAGGACACCAGAGACAGACGCATCGACCACAGACTGCTGAGCAGAGCTTTGGTATTATGACGAAGACAGTTTCTGGGCAGGATGTATAGACTAAACGAGGACAGATGTGATTAGTGAGCCTGTGACACGGCTTAATTTGGATGATGAGGGGGGAATTCTGCGTGCTGTGACATGCACTACAACTGTACATTACTTCTGCTCCCACTGACACTCTACAACTAAGAATTAAAGCACGTTTGACAGATTATGCTTGCTTTGTTTCAATTTATTATGATGTAATACATCTGATTAAGGAAAAATTAAATCCTCAAATAGTGTAACACTGCTCTCTATCATCAGTTTGTAAATCGCTTGCTCACGGAAAAGGTTTGACTTTGAATCACTGAAATCAGTCGTTGCTCTGTTTAAATTAGGAACTATCTGATCACAGGGGAAGTGATGAAGTTCACAAACCAAATTATTAAGCAGAAGATAACATTCTAAAAAAATTTCAGTTGTTTTCAAGCTAAAATACTTGCAGTTTCAGCCTCTCAGCTGTAAGGATTCTCTTGATTTTCTCCACTTTACATAATCAAGGATGCAAGTTTGAAGATGTCACCTTGTGCTTTTTGGTTGTTTTTTTTTCCCCAAATAGTTGCTTACATTTCAGCGATTAAATGCTTAATTATTTAATCAAGATGATAATCACCATTTCTCCACTGAGGGTCGGATTGTCCACGTGGCTCCCGACAAGAGGAGGGAAATCTGACTTTTCTGTATTTATCTGAGGCTCATCAACGTTAGTTAGTCACATGGGGCCACATCCACAAATACAGCCCCATTCTCCAAAACGTTTATTTCACAGTGCTGAGTGCACGTTCCCTCTGTTTCAACACATTTAAAGTGAATCACTTACATTTGGCTGTACCACGCTGGCAGCTCTTCTCAGCAGTGCGGCCCAGTGAGCGCAGGTCACTGTACTGCAGCGCGCTGTCTCCATTATAACTCCGAGTGCGACTGGAGGGAACCAGCTGGAAAAGGTTCTCCTGCGGCATGAAGCTCCGCGGAAGCGTCCTGCGTCCTGCAAACACATAGATTAAATTTTTTTTTAAAAAAATCAGACATGTTAAAACATTTGACTCTTACAGGTCTGTTGACTGTATTGTGAATCTGTTTCCACATAGTTAACTTTACAGGTGCATAGAGCGAGCTCTCGGCCAAGACTCTTGAGGCCAGCCAGAGCAGAGCGCCTTTCGCCACTCCGTCCCACTTCCCTTCAGACAGGAAGCAGGGCGCTGTGTTTTTATACAAGTTTGGGTTCACCGCAGGGAAATGTAAATCACTGCTAGCCAAGGTTAACCTCTGAGTAAGCAATCACTAGCAGCTGCCTGAGACAGCGAGCCAGCAGTTCGTGTAATAAATCTCCACGAGGTGCAAAAAAAAAAAACCCTCTAAATTCAATTCAATTCAATTTTATTTATATAGCGCCAAATCACAACAAACAGTCGCCTCAAGGCGCTTTGTATTGTGGGTAAAGACCCTACAATAACACAGAGAAAACCCAACAGTCAAAACGACCCCCTATGAGCAAGCACTTCTAAAGCGGTGAAACATTTTGGAATTGTGCATGTTAAGTTAGAAGACCCTGACCACACGGCAGGGTAAACGGTGGCGTGTGTTTGTGCTCTTTTTCTGACATGGTGTCCCATCTCCGTCGTTAATTCTGTGTAATAGTGCCGTTGTTATTGTTTCAGCAAAGCTGCTTTCTTACTTTCTCCGTAATCCTTGCTGCGATTTGGCAACTGGAACTGGCGTGGGAAAGTTCCTCCTTTCCCGTGGCGACCTGAGTAAGAGAGCAATAAGAGGCAGCGAGGTGTCAGTAAGGCAATAATCCATACCTCAGTGATTAGTCTCACATTACAGCCAACTTTCAGAAACGACACTTCTGAATTTAGTTACGTGCTTAAACACTTCTTAACCCTAATAATGCAAGTTTAATGGCCCGGAAGCGGCGAGGCACCCAGACGCTACACTGCTTTTGCCTCATCCCTGCGTGTCCAATCGAGCTGAAAGGCAGCGCAACGGGACGCGGCCCTTCGCACACTGAACGGAGCCGCTATCGCCCCGCTGCAGCCAACGCAGAAACCGAAAACAGCTTGTGCGTGCTAACTTAGCATTAGCGCTGTACAGCGGAGCAGTAACTGAAGGCAGGTGGGGAGCGCTGCTGACGCTCGCTCTCTCGCGGCAAACGCACAATAAACGGAGAGGAGCGGAGCCACTTGGAATTGAAAGCAGCTGTTCTGTCAGATGACTGCCTCCCCTCATGCTGTTTTTGTGGCTGTATCCCATGGATACTGGAGTTATTTTTTGTGTTTGGCAGAGTGGGATGGAGAGGAAAAATCTACTCACAGGGAATGGCAAACAAATACTGTAGCCCTCAGCAGAAGGGCCACACAGCTTTACATCTGGGAGGGTTGCGTGTGTGCGTGTGTGTGCAAGCACGTGTTTGCATACCCAAGTGAGTCTTCAAGTTCTCGCTGCAGCTACAGTATGACGTTCACTCACCAGTATAGACAATGTGCAGAACTTCCTTTTTAATTTACAGCATGGGGGAGGTGAAAGAGGAAAAGAAATGACCAGATTGAGAGAGAGCCGCTGCAGCCCCTCTGATCATGAGGGTTAGTGAAGCTTTATCTCGCATCCTGCTTTAATTGATCTGCCTTCTGAAGAAAAGAGGACAGACAGGGACCCCAGGGACAAAGAAGAGATGAGCAGGGGGCCATCAAGAAGAGAGGGGAAGTGATCATGCTGTGGGAGGGCAGCAACATCTATTAAAAGTGGAGTTTGGGATGAGAGATAAGATGGGATGAGGTAAAAAGAAAAAGGCAAATGAATAGAGGGGTCCACACAGAAGAGTGTGCACAAGATAGCAAAGGAAGAGTTACAATGCTATCGGACTCACTTCACCACCTCATGAGACTTTAGGAATATAACCAAGATTCAACATAACCCCTTCTTCATTTTAAATATATACCCACAGATAAAACCCTTGAATAATATAATCTCCCCCTTTCATTAGCATTCTCTACAAGGGGAAACATTTTAGATAAGCGAGAGCTGCACTGAAGCAGAGGTTCTCCTGCAAAGCAGACTGCGTAGCTATAATTACCGCAGGAAAACCTAAGAACAGACAAAGCTTTCGAATAATGAACACACTTCTGCACCTCTCTTTGTTTTGCAGTTTTTGAGCTGAGAGTAAGACATTTTTAGAACTGGAGAGACTGCTGCAGATTTGTCCTCTCTTACCTTTGTATTCATAGTTGAGGTTCAGGTAATTGTTATCACGGTTGTTCTGTGAATAAGGAGGGCTGAAATGACAGAAAGCAGGGAGGGAAAGTTGAAAAAAATTTGCTCTTTATTCGGTAATTTCCCATTATCTTCAAACAAAGTCTGCCTACAGCTGCTGGCCTGAAACTTCAGAATGGGCTTCGACTGCAAAGCAGCACAAAATGCCTCAGAATGGCTTTTGCATTCAAACTACTTTTCTGTCACTCACAGTCGATATAAAACAGCAAAGTGCAAAATCAGAAAAGTTAAATTGAAAGGTGGGAACATTTCTGCACTGACAAAGTGGAAGTGCTTGCTACTGAACTAGCAGCAGGACTAACGATATATCATTAAATGTCTGTATGTGCATCCAGCCTCCCGCCCTCCCCGGCCATTTCCAATAAGTCCCGTCCCGACAAACCGACAGAGAGTGACGTCTCTGTTGACCGCAGGGCGGCGCGGGGCCACGAGACCCTGGATAAGGGGCACGCATGCCCGTTTGCAGGGAAAAGTTCCATGCGCTCGTTTCCTGCCATTGTTCTGCAGCCTGGAGCCCAGATAAGCCTCATGCAGGTAGAACTGTTTCCGTTCCGCTCGCTCTCCCTCTCTCTCTAGGCTCACTCGCTTTTATTTTTCCTTTGATTCAAATTCATGATGTTCTCTCTGCAGCCTTTCCCACTTTACTCTCACTCTTTCGCCACATCTCGTTTTCTGGCTCAGTTTTGCCAGCATGTTGCTTGCTCACTCTTTCACATCTCCCACTCAGTCTCTGTTTCTGTCTGTCTCTCTCGTGATAACGGAGGAATCCGGGCGTCCAGATAAGAGTCCTGTCGCTATGGCAACAGCAAAGTGACCTGATTCCTTTTCAACACAGACAGCGGAGGAAGGGTCAGGGAGCTACGCTGGTCTTTAGCACATTTACAAACTTCGCTAAAAGCCTCTGGCTACTTCTCTGTGAGTGCATGTGTTGCAACACTTACCCTCACATCCAAGTGTGTACACAAGTACTCTGTGATACAAACCATGCCTCACATCTCCGTAAACAAGAACGCGTACATCAGCTTACTTACACATGAAGGAATCGCCGTATGTCAGTTTATATGTGGCTGACAAGCTCATTTGATCAACCTGACAGCGAACACACGCATGTTTTCTTGGAGATCCCTGGGCTGGCTGTGAGGCGTTTATGGAATATCAATAAATCGCAGTGTTGACTGGTAGCCTGCTTTTAAGGCATTTAGGGAAACACCAGCAAACTGCACCTCCTGTTAGCCTGAATGTAAGATGTTTAAGGAACATCGGGAAATTGTAGAATCTACCGGCAGTCTGCAGATGAGACATTTGGGGAACAGTGTTTAGCCGTGACAGCAACCGATAATCTGCAAATCAGGTGTTTATCATGCAGATATGATAATTGTAAAATAACCTGTATTAGACTCTTGCCAATGTATATGACAACAGTAACACATTTTCTTCAATGTGTTACTGTCATCGTGCACATTGGTCACAAAACACAGAGAGAACCGGGGGGGAAAATTGCAGGGAAAAAGCGGAATAGCATTGTCCACAAAGTCAAGCCTGCCATCTTCCACCAGCTAAAAACAGCACATCTCATTAACACCCGACATCAGCTTATAGTTCCTGCTTCCCCTGCATCCCACCTCCAACCCATCTCTGCCGTTTTATGCTGTTCATCTCATCGTTTTGTTCTGTACCAGGGGTCTTACTGCAGCCTTGTGCTCTCCATGTATGGCAGAGCCATGCCGCCAAATAAACTGCTGAAGTGATCCTGACAGCTCTCACGTCAAACTGTTCACAGATGCAGCATCACTACATTGTGCAAGTCTGATGTTTTGATACCTCTCTGCTGTCCCACTATCCATTTTGTCACTGAGATGGTTATTGTCAAAGGAGGCTTGCATTTGGGCATGTTCTTGAGTAGTCACTGTATGAATCCACGAAGACGGGGGTTATAAATCACTCACTACACGATAACTCACCTGTCCAGTGCTTGATCTATTGATTGACAGCTGCTCGACAGTGAGTTGTCTGCACTCCCAAAGGGATCCAGCATCTGACAGGTATAATTCAAAAATAAAATTTTAATCATTAGAGAAAAAAAAATTATTCATAACCATCTCAAAGACGTATCTTTATGCTCGACTGCTTTCAATACTGCTGGTATTATCTATCCATGAAGCCAGATGACACACATCAGTTAGTTAAACTGCAGGAATGTCTTAAAGACATAAAGGCCTGGATGACCTCTAATTTCCTGCTTCTAAATTCAGATAAAAATGAAGTTCTCGTTCTCGTTCTCGGTCCCACAAATCTTAAAAACATGGTGTCTAACCAGATACTTACTCTGGATGGCATTACCTTGGCCTCCAGTAACACTGTTACCAGGATATGTCCTTCAGTGCACACATTAGCAAATATGTAGGAATGCTTTTTTGCATTTGGGCAATATTTCTAAAATTAGAAACGTCCTGTTTAGAGTGATGCTGAAAAGCTAATTCATGCATTTCTTACTTCTAAGCTGGACTATTGTAATTCATTATTATCAAGCTGTCCTAAAAGCTCCCTGAAAAGCCTTCAGCTGATACAAAATGCTGCAGCTAGAGTACTGACAGGGACTAGAAAGAGAGAGCATATTTCTCCCATACTGACTTCTCTTCATTTTCAGACTGCTGCCTTACTTGTGGTTCCTAGGATAACTAAGAGTAGAATGGGAGGCAGAGCCTTCAGCTTTCAGGCCCCTCTTCTGTGGAACCAGCTCCCAGTTTGGATTCAGGAGACAGACACCCTCTCTATTTTCAAGATTAGGCTTAAAATTTTCCTTTCTGATCAAGCTTATAGTTAGGGCTGGATCAGATGACCCTGAACCACCCCTTAGTTATGCTGCTATAAACCTAGGATGCTGGTGGGTTCCCATGCACTGACTGTTTATTTTCATTCACCTCTTTTTACTCTGTTTATACAGCACTCCGCATTTAAACCATTAGTCATCATTAATCTCTGGCTCTCCTCCACAGCATGTGTTTTGTCCTGCCCCTCTTCCCTCAGCCCCAACCGGTTGAGGCAGATGACTGCCCCTCCCTGAGCCTGGTTCAACTGGAGGTTTCTTCCTGTTAAAAGGGAGTTTTTCCTTCCCACTGTCACCAAGCGCTTGCTCATAGGGGGTCATTTGACTGTTGGGTTTTCTCTGTAATTGTTGTAGAGTCTTTACTTACAATACAAAGCGCCTTGAGGCGACTGTTTGTTGTGATTTGGTGCTATATATACAAAACTGAACTAAATTGAATAATACAAGGAGAACAAGGGTCATGGAGTATGCAATCATACAGGGGAGAGTATAGCAAACAGCGCAGATGGAGTTGTGTTTATTACTATAATACAATATAAGAATGTGAAGGGGGTTAAATAATGTGCATGTTTTACTGCATCCTTAAAAACTGCACACAAATATTAAATGCACCTATATAGTCTTGTAAAATTAAACTGGTGCTAGTATCACTGCTGCTACTAACAATACAAGGCAATCTAGTACACTAGCAGAATAAAATTACAAAATTACCCTTAACACCACAGCCTTTTCACACTGTTAAAATCTTGACAACAAAAAACACAGTTCTGCTCAATAGTTCAGCCTTCTAGTCAAGGACTCCAAATACTTCAGAACTATGGTGCAGCAAAAAGCTGAATGAAAAAACACAATTAAATAATGTTAGGTGATTACTGGGGGGAAAAAAATCTATAAAAACTGCTAATAATAGCCATTTAATTGCATTAAATGTACTACATTTGGTGCATTAAATGCTAGCCTTTTTAGTGTCAAAAACATTTAGAAATGATCAGCCACCATGAGAAGCATAACAATTTTGGGATTATCTCAGTCAACAATAATGGCCAAGGAACAAAGTCACTACAAAACAGAGTGGAATTCCCTCAGTGAAATCTATTTGAAGTCAATTCTCTGTTGTGTCAAAACTTTTTATGTCAAGTAACAGTGGGGGCTTTATGCTCATACAAAGCACTTATTCTGCTGATGGATTCTTACATTTTGGTCAGGGTTTTCCGGGATGAACTCTCCTTCACTGTGGATGCTGGTGTAGGAGCCCTGGCGGGCAATCTGCTGCTGCTCCTCGGGGACGCTGCCCGGAGGCGGGGACGTGCGACCTGTGTGGAGGGAACCTGAAAGTGATGAAAAGAAGCACCAGAAGAAGCCAATAAAAGAGGGGGGAATGAAACAATTAAGTTCAGTAGATGAGAAATGCAAAAGGTGGAGGAGGAGGTAAATGAGGACATGAGGAGAAATTGAGTAGTAAAAGGTGAGAAGGAACGGAGGGAAGTACAAGAAGATGAAGAGACGAGAACGAGGGGCAGAGGGGAGAAAACGGCGTCACAGTGTTATTCATGGGTACAAGTTCAACAGTGCCACGACTACAAGAAATGATTTACTAAACTACACTGCTGCCACCTCTAACCTCAATTACTGTGACAAATACTCTCCTGGCTGAGCTGCAGCGGAGACTGAGCGCTCGTCCTTGTCACAGTAAAAAGATCCACTGAAACGATCACAGACTGGGCTGACGGGAATACTGAAACAGTGCAGAGGGGCTTAAAGGTACTGGGATGAATAGAAATGTTCAAAATATGGTCAAAGTCTGTTGTCTGACTGAAGGCTAAAATTACAGCTACTTTGTCTTGACTGTTCAGCTTTTCTGCCTCTTGCCCCTCTGTCTATCATTCCTCCCTCCTACTTTGCACTCATACGCTATCGAGGTACCCGGGCTCACATCACATCTTCACTCAGCCGTACCCTGTCACCTCTCATCTGCCACCTCTCATCTGCCACTACTTCAATCTCAGGCTCTTTGCCTCTTCTCACGCTCGTGCCTGCCTGGCTGGTAGGGGAGGAAAGCTGATCGAGGGCTGGTGATTCTGGGGACAATTTATATGACTCAAGTTGGTGACAGCCCTCATAGTCACTTGATGAAGATAGCATGACGGCGATCATAAAGAGTTTTCAGCTGCTACGCAAACATGCAAATGTGCATGCAGGAGCGAGCACTGGTTTGAGTCTGCGCGTACCTGAGGTAGAGATATGACAAAAATGCTGACCTTTCTGGAAAGACCCGACATAAAAGGAAGCGACTCGCTGTTGCAAAGAGTAAAATAAACCTTCATGCTGAGTTACCAAATAAGCAAGGTGGGGGTTGTGGTGGTGGTGGTGAGGGGTGTCAGGGGACCACAAAGTGTGACATGACAAGAAGCTTTATCTGTCTGAAAGGAATAGTTTGACATTTTGGGGAATTTTATTTTTTTGTTTATGCAGTTTTAGTTGAGAAAACAGAAACTGCTCTCATACATGCCCTTTAAATACGATGCTACTATATGTTTAACATCTAAGAAGCACCACAGATAACATAACAAAGAGCTACCAGGTCAAAGACAGCGGGGGCAGAGAGTTGCTTAGAATGAGCGAAGGAATTTCTCCTTGTTTTGAGCTGACTAACCTGTGGCTGCTCTCACCTCCATTTCGCATTTTCTGTTCTCGCAAAGCACACTCCCCAGCTTTTCCATTAATATGCCCATGACTATGACGGCAGTCTGCTTTATCATCCTTGAGGCCTTAGCAGGTGACTATGCATCAGAAGAATGCTTTCCTGCCTCCTTTCACATGTTAAGCCACATTTTTACACGGAAGCTCACCTGTGGAGTGTTTGCGCACCCTCTCTGAGCCCTTTAGCAAGGAGCCCTTCAAATCTCCCAGTGACCTCGATGACTTCATCTCGCTCTGTTTGTCCCTGCTGTTCACCTGTAGATACTGGAAATACAGGAAGTACGAGAGAGTGAAGAAAGAGAACCAACTCAGCAGAGGAAGGGAGGACAGCATTACTTCATTGTTCAATTACATCACCGTGTGAGTGGAAGCGGTTCGTTTCCTCAATTTCCAAAAAAAAAAAAAAAAAAGGAAAAAGTTTGACTTCATCCAGCCCGGTTTCCACTAACTGCCTGCAAGTGAGCATCATGCTGTAAAAACTCACATGGTTGTTTTTAGGAGTCTTTAGCAGTATCCTGAGCAGCCCATTGGTCCCGGAACTGCAGCCCAGCGTCAGCACCGCCTGATCCAGGTCCTCCTGCGTCTTCAGTGGCAGCAGCAGCTGAAAGGACAAGAAAACATACAGCGCATGAGCTTCCATTCTCTATTGTTCCATACTGAGAGCACGTGAATGCAACAGCACATGTATATATCAGTCTAAATAAACAAAGATTTTCTTGGATCTTGAGATACTGACAACTTGAGAAAACAAATTTTATGCCGCTTAGAGGATACACACACCCATATTGCAGTGAATTTTGATTATCACGAGCAACAGCAGCAACAGCAGCTAAAGATGCAACACACTGACTACATGAGTCATTCTCTTACCTCTTTCTCCATAAAAAACATGTCCATCTGCTGGCCAAAGGCCTCAGTCACTTTCTGCTGCAGCTCTTTGATCTTCAGCGGCCTCTGAAACAGGATGATTCTGGAAAAAAGCAGAAGGCCGGCAGGGTCAGAGGTGGGAGAAAGACGTTTATGTTGTGTCTAGCTGCAGCTTTCACTGGCAAGGCGAGCCATGAACTGACAGCCTACCGGCTACTGGTTATTTCTGTTTTCTAACATTAGTTTGCATTTGATAAATCTGTAATTCAAGGCAGTGGGAAACAGAAGATAAATGGGCAGGGTCAGTTGGGTCAAGGAGAGGAGTGAGCTGAGCCACCAAGATGCTAAGAGGTCATTAATCAATGCAATGAAAACAGAAAGAGCAAAACCCTCAGATGGAAGCGCAGAGCATGCCTGTGCTTATCTACTGTATGCCTACGTGTATGTCCATCCGAGACAGCTTATCAGCAAAGTCTTGTGGTGAGTGTATATATGGGATGCATGTGTGTTTGTAAAACTTTACATGCATGAGTGTGCTTCCCAATCAGTGTGTGCATCGGCCACTGTTTCAACACCACTGGGCCTCTCTGCTAAGCCAGCACAAAGGCAGATGGGAAACTTCCTGAGAGGAAAGGGGAAAAAAAAAAAAAAATCTGGAGCAGAAGCAAAAGCAGCAGGATGTGTGTCTTTCCCTCGTCTTTTAAAGAGTGACATAGTGAAAGATACAGAGACGTGGAGATGTTTACAGGCTGAGAGAGAAAATAAAGGAGACAGCCTGAGAAAATAAAGCAAAAAAAGAAAAAGATTCTCTCTGGTATTTCTACTCCCATCCTTTCTATCCATCTTCCCCTCACTCTCTGGATCTGCAGCCCACTATCTCTTTATAGTATCCTGATAAAAGGGACCTGTTTTTATCCCATCTCTTCCTGATCAGAGGCCAAAGCTCTGCCTATCTTAATGACTGCTCACTGGTTCTCTCATTTGAGGGAAGGGTTCTGGGAAAAGGGAGGGCCTGCACATCACAGGCGAGCAGCGGCACAGCTAAACGCTCTCCGTCTCTGTTTAGATTTGGCGATGATGTGTGTGATAAAGAGCTGGAGGGATGTAGGGAAGGGGGTGGTAAAGGGGGGGGTATACAAGGATGCTGCTCCAAAAGATATGGCTTTCCTTCCTCTGCGCAAGCATGTGGACACACACTCAGTCGCAGAGGTTTGCAGAGTTAAAAGAATGCTTTCACATGTCCCAGCGCACTCTCCCCCTTTTCTCTTTCTCTTTTCTCTCGTGGAAAAAAAAAAATCACAATCATATACAAACAGAAAAAAAAAGCTTTGGCTCTGTTCCCTCTCTCTCTTTGGCAGGAGAGCCTGAGGAAGGGAAAGAGAGACACTTTACAGCTCCCTATTTCCTGCCCCAAACGCTCAGTGCTTGCCAATGAAAAGAGAGACTGTCCGATCTGATTCCACTGTGGACAGACAACAGGATTATCCTGACTCAGGGACTCCTGATACCTCAAGTTAGGTGGATGTTGCTCACATATAATATGTTATTCACCGTGCAACTTGCGGATTATAATCGTACAGTCAGATTGTCTCGATAGTCGGCACTCAAGCACGAAAAGAAGTTTCGATTCTTCTTCTTCTAATCCGTCTACACGAGCAGGCTCGTGAGGTCTGCGGTGGAATGGAGAAAGCTCTCTGGTGCTGAAAGAGATCTTAAAGAGAGATTGAAGAAATGGAGTTCAGGGTTTGAGGGTTTTATTTTATTTAATTCCAATACAGGCGCTTCTATCTTACTGAGCTGTGGGTATTTGTATAAAGGTCCATCTAGAGGCAGAAACTGCAATAAATACCCATGAAAGTTATTGCATGCTTGAAATATTATCACCTTTAAACCATTTTTTTCCCCCTCCTCATCTATCAGTCATAATGACCCTTTTCACTGGCTCTAGTCACATGATCCACTGTTACTGCACAGAAATATGGATTGAAGCTGATTTAAATACATATTTAAGTTATGTGGCTTTAATGTGATTTTGATCCATTGTCATTTTGGAAAGCTACCTTTCTTCACATTATGCTAAGAGCACAACAAGAGAAGAGGGTGCGAACTGACAAAGTGGATGAAAAATGCATTAAAACAAGATTTGCCTTTCAAATCTAAGAACGGCATCTTTTAAAGCGAGCCGCTGGCTGCCTTTTCTGAGAGAGCAGCGTGGAGTGAGGGGAGCTCGTGAGAAAGAAGACCGCGAGACGAGGGGGAGGCACAGAAACGCGGAGAGACAGGAACATGAAAAACTTGTCTCTTCCTCAGCAGTAGCCAATTAGGGCTGTGAAAAAGTGGAGAGGCCCAGTGTGAAGCCGTATTCTGCTGGCGGAGCATGCTGCTTTCCTTCTCTTTCGCACTCCTGTGAGCCTGTGGCTTTCTAATCACAGTATCACTGAACCAATGCCCGTTCCCCTCGTCTATATTCTGCTGAATCAAGGCAATTATTCCAGTAGGTTCTGGTTAGTTTCCTTCCAGTGTTTCCAGTAACAGAACATGTCATGTTTGTCACTTCAGACAGGATTTGTCTGGAGTTCAGACTCTGTTGGGTTCTTGAACCAGGTTTTGATAGTGATAAAGTCTGGCAGTGGAACCGTCTTTTCCTCCAGAGCTGCGAGACTCACTTAGCATCCGTGCATGGAATGACAGAGCCGGGATGCCAAATTAAATTAACACCAAATTAAGTGTTGGAAATTCTGATATTTACACTGGGTGCTGCCATCGGGTAAATAAAATCTAAGGCAAAAAAAAAAACTGCTCGCTAGACTGTCTCCAAACAGACTTTGAGTAACCATGTGCTTCCTCTTGAGTAACTACAAACCTGGTGGTGGGAGCGATTGAAAAATGTGGAGGGAAAGCAGAAGAAATGCACAAGATGAAGCATTAATTTGGGCTGTGCCTGGAAGTCTACGCATTGTACTGAAACATTTGGCGCTCCCTGCGTCTTTTTGATCTCCCCTCTCTCTCTGGCCTTCTGTCTTTTTTTTTTCTCCCCTCTCAAACAGCCCGTCCGAGTCTGAAAACATAAGGCCTCGGCTAAATGTCAAAGTAGAAATTTTCCCTCTCTTTATGCTCCTCTGGCATGTAACTGTGATTTCCTCTAGACACAAAATCCCAGGCATGGCAAAGCATAACAAAAAAGATCCGAAGCATGGAGTTAAGGCTTGGACAGAAGAGCAGAAAAAACAATACAGAGGTTCAAACATACCGTTTTTCTCTCTCATGCTCCAGCTTGACTCTTAAATCCTGTTGAGAGGAAAAATAACAACAGAGGGGAGTTATAGAAGTGGAAAGTTAAAATGATTCATAGTTGTCTGTGGGATTTGGCCTGCCTAATAAATGAAAACGATAAGCTGGACGAGGAATTTAGGTGACAGAAAGCATTATAATGATGCATGTTTTTTTTATCGATGTTGCTGGATTTGCTGCAGATTTTGTTCTACAACGCAAAGACAGCATTATCCATCAACGTTCAGGATGGCATGACAAATCTTTGTTTTCTATTCATAGTCATCACCGACGGCAGCAGGAATCTGGAGGAGCCTGCAAGTCTGCATGAGGTCACAGCGATAGTGAGCACAGTGAGCTAAAGCCGTCATCACATCGTTCCAGGAGATTGGGTGTAAAAAAAAAAAAAAAAAAAGTAGGGGTTTACCCCAACTCGCAGAGAAAAGCAGCAGTGTGACGGGCGGAAACTCTCTCTGCTCCTCGCAGTTTGTTTATGCCTCATCATAAACATCGCTGCTTTAAGAGGATTTGCCAATTATCATTCCACAGACACGCACAAATACACGAGGAAGCGACTTCCGAGAGAGGCACAAGGTGACTGAGGGGAAGCTATCCAAAACTGTCAGTTTAGTTTCTAGACTGCTGTAATTGTGGCTACTTAATGAGCATTGTACATAATAAGACTGGATGCTTGGTGTTATTTTTTGCATGAACTTGGTTTAACTGTGCAAAAAAAAAAAAAAAACCCAAAAAACAAAACACCAAGCATCAAGACAGGATTTTGTCATTCTGACTGACAGCGTCCGCAAGATGCTTGAAATACAACGAGCTGCCTCTCATTTCTTTATATTCTGCTGTTAAAATGGGAAATGGATGCAGTCATTTCCGCTACCCCATTACTGATAGTGTCCCACTGTGTGTTTGTCTATTCAGGTACACTTTTTACTGCGCTGGCAGTGTGCTTGGGATCACTGGCACGCTGAAAAAAATGAAGCTGATGCCAGGGGCATTTCCAGGATTTTTTTTAAATGGGGCGGCACAGTGGGGGACCAAGAATAAAGTAGGGGAGATCAGAATATGTAATCGGAAATAAAAATCACACATGATTGGCACAGAAAATGCCGGGCATGATTTTGAGCTTGCAGCCATGCGTCCCGTTACAGATTTATTAGGTGAAAAGTGACGCTGCAAAAGAGTTTAGAAATAATTTTGTGCTGGATAATGTTCTTAATGTTCCAGTAGTTGATGATTTTACTGTTGCGTAGCTTGATCTATAATAATGCAATTAATCTGGGGGTGGGGGGTGTCACACTTCAGGGCTTCCCATGTCCCCCCTCTAAACACTCCCCTGGTTCAGATGCTTTCCATATGATACTGCATAGTAGATCAAAATCTAGATGCTTTCAGCCACAGCTGGTATCTCTGCATGTCTGATTTGACAGAGTTTTTATGCCTTATGTCCTTCCTGACGCATCCACAGCAGCACTTTTTCTGCATTCATAACTTCATCAACTTTGGCAATTTATGTTTTTTTTAAAGACACACTGTACAACATGCTGAGATACGCCAAATTTTCAGCCAATAGCTCTTTGGGAATCATTGTGTTTGCGCAAAAATACTATTTTATGTCTATCAAACTGTGTTACCTTTGGCATTTTTCATGAATTTGACTAAAGAAACGGGAACAAAGCCTGTGCTTTTTGTGACAGGCTACTAGTGACACCCTGCTAAAAGATACAATTTAAAATTGGTTCATTGCTAAATGTCCAAAGAAAAACTTTGAAAGACCTTCAGAAAGCCTGGTGAACTAATGCTCAAGAGCTTTTTAAAAAAATTACAAGAAAGTCTGGCTCCTTGGAAGCAAAATATAAAGAAATGAGGACTTTTGTACGGCACTGTGGTCTGAGGATACCCTGCTTTTTGTTTTATCCTCTCCAAAACTAGAGCACAACCTTCATCTGACTTTGGCAGCCTGCAAACTCTCGGGCCAGCGAAAAAATAAAAAAGGAAGTGGGGCTGAAGTACTGAGTATAAACCCAGAGTGACAGTTAAGGTTAAAGAAGGGTAACCGAGTGGGATGCGTGGCAGCTTTAAACTGAAGTGATACTGTAGCATTAAACATCCTCTCAGCTCGAAAGGCGGCTGCAAAAGCAGTTGTCCGTGTATTTGCACAAATCAGTGGTACTTTAGTTGAAATATGGCTAAACAGACTGATTCCATGCTACACAGGCAACAGAACAATTGAATTAAAAGCAAAAGTTTAATATTTAACCATACTTTAGATCCATATTGGGACTTAAATCATTTTAGTTGTATAAAAGGAGAAACATCTGGATGCAACGTGTACCTGTTTGTAGAGTAGGGTTCTGCTCTTGGGTTTGTGGCTGTTGTGCTGGGTGTAGCAACGGCCCAAGGCTGCTAGGTCCTTCATGATGGAGTTAAGCGCCTCTTCGTCGTCTAAAGAAAGAAGAAATGTGTGAGGTGCACTCGGTGCTTCGGAGAAAAAAAGAACAAGCTTTGAGGTTGAATGTAGGAAGTGAAACAGGAATGCCTTATCTGTTTGATATGACCTCACTTTATTGGTGACTTTATTGGCCACACACGAGTGGTCACTGACATTTAGAGTGACCTGCGTGAGCGGTGAAAGCCTCAGCTTATTTTTGAGTTTGTGCCCGTTCTGAAGAACCAATGAGGCAACACCTGATCTGCCTCTTCCTGTTTTGATGCATACCGTGAGTTTCCATTAATGGAAAGAATCCAGCAGTTTAGAACATACCGAGTATTATGTCTAAAAAGAGAAGACAACTTGAAAGAAAAAAAGTCCTCTGTATGAGACGTGTGTGAGCCACGTCTTTCACTTTGACAATATTTAGGCTTAGCAATGCAAATCACCCTGAAACTCTGTACTCAGCATACAAAAATTACAAGAGAGACACATGTTTTTAAAAATGCAAGACGTGTGGGCTACATGCACGCCTGTCACAAAGGCCAATGTTGTCACCTAGGCCTTGTTTATTAAGCGCTCCAATACTTCACCTTATATGGCGGCAATGTTTCAGAACATAATTCAGACAAAGCCTGGTCCTTTCTTCTGTCAAACACTTAGTCCAAGAGTCAAAGTGACTGTGTGAAAAAAAGGTTTCAATATGAAACATATTGAAACATTTTAGGGAGAAAGTGCCAAATTCATTATGTCATTAATACCTTAAAGGTCATTTTAAAGTAAACAATTCTCCGTTTCTCACTTCTCACTCTTCACTTCAACTTTCCACAACATACATGCTCACAGACACATTTCAGTGGATAACAAACGGGGCATTCGGCCATCCGTTACCGTATCAAAAGTCTTTAATGGAACCCGAGTTTGGTGATTCCAATATGAAGGAGAGGCCGCTGACCTCAGCTTCTGCCTTTCTCTCAGATAATTCCAGAGCACATTCATAAAAAAATATAAACAAGTAACACACAAGCTGTTCACTGGGAAACCGGCACAGGTGTACGCAATGCAACGCAAACAGCACCTGCAGGAAAGACCGCATTCTTTAAAATAAAATGTGTGTGTGTGCATGTGTGTGTGTGTGTGTGTGTGTGTATAAAAGACCACAGTGACTGAAAGCCAGAGTCATAGTAACACAGGGAGCAGATGGAGTCTGGGATGCCATTTGATCTTTCTCCTAGTGTACAGCTCTTGTGACCAGCTGTTCTCAAACAGTAGGCCAGCCTATCAGGTTCACCCAGAGGTCAGAGCGCTCATGCATAAACATCAGTTTACACATCACTGTCAGTCTACCTCTGTTTTTCCCCTCATACCAGAACCTTACCCCCCCCCCTTCAAATGTGTATACCACATTATGTGGGACTTTTTTTTTAATGTAAGTTAGTGTGAGGTCAGAGATCAAAGTGGAATTAAAACCTAACTCCTGATGACTTAACAAATGCAACCTATAAGAGACTGAGCTTTATAAAGATGCTGACAAAGAAACTGAAATTTCGGCTCCTACTACCGGATCCCAAGTACAAAATAACAACCATGCATACTACTGGCACCCTTAAAACACATTTTTTCCAACATTATTTGTATTTCTCCAAAGGCTTGTGATTACTAATCCTTACTTTCAACAAACTCTGGGAAATGGGCCTGAAACATCCACCCATTCTTCCATCCATTTTATTCCTCTTATAAAGGTTGTGAGGAGTCTACTCCACCAGTAAACAGCCCTTCGCCCAATGACAGCTGGGCGAAGGGCTGTTTACTGGTGGAGTAGAAATGCACGGCTTCCGGAGTATGGGGAGAATATGCAAAATCCAACACAGAAAGGCCCCGGCTGGCTGGTGGATTCAAACCTGGGACCTGAAAAAGTTTGTCAATTATAAAGCCCTACAGACCAACTGTATTCACTAATGCTGGTTTTATAGTACTGCAGTTGCATCCATTTGCATAGGTAGCAGCGCACGGAGAGGAGTTTTCAGCCTATGCAAACATGCCCCCAAAACCCCCAACAGCCCTTAGGTCGACTGATGACTGGTTGACGAGTGTGCCGGAACAGGGAAGGAAGCGACAATGAAGTTCAACAGGAATGGGAGAAACACACACACACACACACACACACACACACTTTAAAAAGGCCTTTAAAATGAAACAAGGTACCTTTTCCTAACAGCCGTGGCATACAGCACAAGTAGACAAGATATTTCATCACAAACTGGGCTCACTGATGCTAAAGCTAATGGTCAAACCAGATCACATGAATCAACCAAATCTCTGACACACTGGTGGAAGCCTGGTTTAAGAATGTGTTATTTTCTCCTTAAAAAGTATTCTTCTTTTCCTGCTCCTACCAGCTCCCTTGTTAGCCGCTAATCTTTACCTGTGGTCCATCATTTGCTGCTTAGTTACACGAGGTTTGGGCTGACAGTTCCAAATTAGACGCATGAGTCAAGTGTGAATGACACAGTTCGTCTTCGCTGTAAGATCCCAGTCCCTCCACTTACAAGGAAATTAAATAATGAAGACAGATAAGAAAAATTCCACCAGCAAAAATCTGCACCCACAAGCAAACAACAATTACCAAGTAAGAAGTACCTTCACGTAGCGCATATTGAACATTGGATCATTTATTGTGTGAAAGCATCTAAATGACTGCAAATCAGTATATCCAATATGACATTCCTATCATGTTAACAGTGTACATTCTTTTATGTTGCAACAACTTTATGAGCACACGTGTGGGTGTAAAAAAAAAGAAAAAAAAAGAAAAGAAAAAGAACGGTAACTGTGAGGCAGCTGAGTCACTTCTGGTGGCTTTCTCCCTTAAGGGCATTCTGGTGATAAGACAGATGAAATCACACCTATTTATGTAAATAACCTACAGACATCCACAGGCAAAACTACACAGTGCTTCTTGCCACCATCACATGCACACAGTTACACACTGCAAGCTCACTGCTGGGGCTCCTGAGAGGATGAGTGGGGGCCCGGCTGCTTATGATGCACGCTGTCAGCAGCGGTGGCTGACTAACTGTTCGACCGGGCATGTCCTCTCTGAACAGGAAGGAACTGAATCACTGTCTGTGTTCTGAACATGGAGCTGTGCTAACCATGTTGTTCCACATCAGGAAATTAATGGATTTTTGACTGAACCTCTAGGGAAAAGACTGATAACTTGACAAAGGGGAAAAAATGACAAAAATATAATTTATTTTTTTCTTCTGTAGTGGCAGGATTTTCCATGAGGGCGAGGCTGCAGCTGGTGACTGTTTCCATTATCAGTTCATTTGCTGAATAAACTGCTTATTGCACAGATATTCTATTAAGCATAGAAAAATAATAATAATAAAAAAAACTAATCAGTTAAACATCCAAAAACTAATCTCATAATCTAACTCTCTGGTGATATATGCTCTTTGAGCTCCAGACTACCCCGTGCACTTGCAGTCAAGGATACAAAACAAACAAAGGCCAGCATGTGTATATCTGTGTGTATATGTATGTGTGTGTTTGTGCTGTTGAATCCTGCTCTGCAACCTATGGATAACAGCGGAGAAGCGAGTGTGGGAGGGTTCGTTTGGAAAAGGAGGCAGTGAGAGCGTGTGAGAAATGCGTGGTGGTGCACAGAGCTGGCTCCGATGGCTGCCTATAAATGAAGTTATTACATCACTCTGGACTGGTCCACGGCCACTGCCAGGCTGAGGCCAGCCAAGGCTAACCACCAGCACAGTGGAAAGCAACCGCCACACACACCAACCACACATCACTGCCAGACGCAGCCTCGGTGAGTGCTTCAGGAACCCCATGGCAACGTGTGACCCAGAATAGTTTAATTTTTTTTTTCTTTTGGTTGTTGTTGGAGGGGGGTGGGGGTGGAATGATAGATTGAGCTACCTTCAATTTATTTCCTGAGCTTCTCTTATTGTGTCTTGCGCAAAATGTGACACGCATAAGAAAAGGGGGGAATTCCAGGAAGCCAGGCAGAGCGAGCAACATTACACAATGTCGACTGATTGCTGCCCATTGCATCATCACTCTGCATCTTTCTTTCTTTTTTTCTTTCCCCCTTCACGGGCTAAAGCTGGAAACTATCAAAGTGGCAGTGGGTGAAATGAAGCAGCAACTTCACTTCAGGACAGTTGACATAAAAAAAGGAGACATCTTCTTGCTCAAGCTGAGGGTTTACTGAAACAGAGCAGCAGTTTGGGAGACACCTCCCAAAGTTGCCTAGAAAATAGAACTAGCTACAAGAGGATACGACTTTTGCAAGTCGATAGTGTGCAAGGACCAGTGAGGCAGAGTCTCTGTGTGTGAGAGGCAGGCTGCCTGAATGAAGACATTGAGGGGATTTCCTGGTGCCGAGAGACACATCATGGCAAAGGCATCCGGCAGGATTAGCGGCTGGAGCCAAATGTGTCCTCACTCTGCAGCAGCGCTACGGTCCGAGTTCTGACGCATGACAAGCGCGCGCGCGCACACACACACACACACACGCACACACACACACAATAAGCAAGGCGCGCTCTCAACTCTCACCTCGCTGTTTATCGAAACCTCGGCACAGATAATTGGACACCTAATGGATGTAATGTTTAAACCTCAGAAGTTAATCTTTCACTGAGAATAATGACCCTGATGTAATGCAGGTGGGTGTGCATTTATGCTTGTACAAGGTCTGTGCTGAAAGGCTTTTCACTGGGGAATGTTTGCAAATATGCCCATTCAATATCTGCAGGCTGCGGCACTCTTCTCTCAGCCTGCGTCAGCCTGGCTGCGATGCCACTACTGTAGCAGATCTGGAAAGACCTGTGAAGCAATTATTTGAGGAGCGCTATTAATAGCACTCTAATCTCTGTTATTAAATATGTAGCAATTTTGCAAAATTTAGAGTCTTAGAGGTTTGACATTTGACCAACCTATTGCTGTAGCTTTGAAGTTTTTTTTTTTAAAAGCTATCTACATGCTAGCAACTCTGTTATTGTTGTTGTTGTTTTTTAATATCACAACTTCTTTCCCAGAATAAAAGTTTCTGGAAAGAGGAGAACAATAAAAGATAAGAGAAGCTAGGACATTTGTGACATCTGTAACACCCAAGACAGAGGTGTCACACAATTCCTCCCCCATCTCCAAAAATTCAATCATCTTTATAACACCTGGACCAGGAAATACATCCAGTCAATCGCGTTGTTGCGCACACGTCCAGCCGAATGCCAAGAACAACCGATTGCAGCCCTTGGCAAACACGTCAAGTGGAAAAACTTACACAACACACTGTCATGACTATGATGTTGATTTCTTATCCAGTAATTATATGTATTTACTGAACAGGCCTTTTACAGTTCCTTTAGCTTAATCAATGCTGGGTGTTTACCTTGTAAGTTTCTGTGCTGTCCGGATCCATTTTGGAGACCGTCATCTGTGGGAAAAAAAAAAAAGCATCATGATTTTGGATTATAGTGGAAATAGGTCCAAAATAAAACAACATATACTGGGTACTGATGCTCTGAGTTGAGAGAATCTGCTGTTTTAATGGTAATGCATAAAGAAACAACAACGTCCAGTGCTGTGAAAAAGTATTTCCCCCTTCCTGATTTCTTTCTTTTGTTCTTGTTTTTTGCATTTTGTCACATTTACATATTTCAGATCAAACAAATTTTAATAATACACAGAGATGAGAGGAGTAAGCTATCACTGGAAAGGGTTCCAAAGCCATTTCTAAAGCTTTTGGACTCCAGCGAACCACGGTGAGAGCCATTATCCACAAATGGAGGAAACTTGGAACAGTGGTGATCCTTCCCAGGAGTGGCCGGCCTACCAAAATTACTCAAAGAGCACATCGATGACTCATCCAGGAGCTCACAAAGGAACCCAGAACAACATCTAAAGAACTGCAGGCCTCACTTGTCTCAGTTGAGCTCAGCGTTCATGATTCAACAACAAGAAAGAGACCGGGCATCCTTGGCAGAGTTCCAAGGCAAAAACCAATGCTGACCCAACAGAACACAAAGGCTCGTCTCACATTTGCCAAAAAACATCTTATAAGTAATTGGACATTAGTAACTTGAGCTTATTATATACAGTATATTTTTAACTAACTAGGGAGGTCATTCTTTCTCTTGACAGTACTTTCTTTAAAGATATAACACATTTTGGGGTCAAGCTCAAAGAGCAATTACTGTCCCACACAGGGCCTGGTAGGTTTGGACAGCTTTTTTTCCCCCTAAATAAAAATATATAAATAATAAAATAATTTAAAAACTGCATTTTGAATTTAATCAGGTTATCTTTGTCTAATATTACTTTTTTTTTTTTTGATAATCTGAAACATGGAAGTGTGACATAATACACAAAACTAAGAAATCAGGAAGGGGGCAAATACTTTTTCACTGCACTGCACTTGCAGCTAACAATTTTTTTTGCATAATGTAGGAGCAGATGTGTGCGTTCTCAGGTACTCTTACATAGATTATTTATAATGACACCAGGTATGTGTGGATATTAATAAACGCGGCACACAGGAATCATGCACACCGTTGGAGACATGTGCTATCCTAGGACCTTCCAAGGTGCTAAAATCAAGACACCGTATCTGAAGAAAGCTTTCAAAAATAAAGAAAAATAGAACTTTGTCAAAAAAACCAAAAAAAAAACAATGCAAAATAAATACAAAATGGGCCGTCTGAAAATAACAACCCTTTTCCCCCCCCTTTTAAATTTTTATTTTCTTTCACGTGTTGTTTTTCTCTGCACTGTTCCTGCCAGAGGAAGTGTGAGAAGTGTGCATATTCCCAGTAAGCAAGCAAGCAAGCATGTTTCTGTACGTACACAGTGTAGCCTAAAGCAGCTCGCTTTCAAACGCTACTCACCCATGTTTACTGTCATCATCAGGAAGTGGCCTTGTTGAACTCGAGCACAGAGCTCAACTTCTCTCTGCTGGCGAAGACTTCACCCTGAGAGCGAGGGGGAAGAAGAAAAGAAAAGAAAAAACACAGAAAAAACAAGGTTTCAGCATCCAAGAACTGTGCCATTTTCCTCCAGCGAGGCACACATAATATTTCTGAGAGCGCACAAAAACAATGACAAAACAGGACACAGGTGTTAGTATCAACACAAAGCTTTATTTTTCCACGTGTCACTGCTTGTGTTTTATATTTATTATTATTATTATTTAACTGGTCTCTTGAGATTGACATATCCTTCACTCTGAAAATCCTGGCCAAAAAAAAAAAAAAAAGAAAAATAACATAAGAGCCACTAGTCTAAGTCCCGTGAATACCCCGCTGTATCTTTATTGTCGCTGTGAAAACCGCAAGGGCGCATCAGCGAAGGAATCCCCCAGTGTTTGGTGATGAAGGCACCACATGCCCTTGAGATCCCACGCTGAAGCGGTGAGGCAGGCGTGGGCACTCGCCTAGACACCTGCCTCAAGTAAAGACCTTGAGCTTTGTGCTTTAGGTTGGTGGGCACGAAGCAGAAAATCTGTACTCGCATCCACATTTTGTGTTGCACTCATAGTAAGTGAAAAATGTAGTGGGGGGGGGAAAGTGCATGCGTTTTGCAGAACAACTGCTAATACCTCCATCTCACATTGTTTATGCATACTAAATCTTCACTTCATGCTCACGGCCACTGAAGGTCATTCCCCGTGAACATGCTGGTTATATCCTAAAACGGGCCAACTTGAAGAATATTTCTCACGCATACCCTGCAGGAAGCCTTCATTTGTTCTTTGACTGCAGGCTGCGCAATAAAAGAGGAACAGGAACTAGCGACTCAGCTGCACTAAACGGTGTTGTGATATTTAAATATTTGCTGTGGTTGTGACTCCACCGTATTCCCCATTACAGCAGCAATCACAGAGCCATACAAAGCGTTATGCATGCTTCAGAAAGCCAATACAGGTTAAGACCTATTTATAATTTTTTTTTTTTAAAAAGCAGCCTGCATTTTAATAAACAGCAGCTGTGGCGTTCAACTTTTCATAACAGAAAGTACAATTTCCTCTTGCAGTAGAGGGTTAAAAGGTTGCTGGGGCTGAGCTGCTAATGCCTGCTAGTTGCTACACACAGAAAACAAAAAATAGAAGAAAAAAAAATCACAGCTACTGTTGTCAGTGGCTACAGTCTAACACTCACAGTGTCTCAGCATCGATGACACAATCAGCATTTGATGTCAGCATTGCAGTTTGACTAAAATGCCTCAGTAATCCTGCCCTGATAATGCTTAGGACACTTTGTTTGTTTGTTGGCAGTGAACTCAACAATTACATAATTAATTGCATGGTCCCGTGTAAAGGCAGAACAGCGCAGTGACGAGAAGATATAATACAGGAAACAAAGAGCAAACAAAGAGCAAAGAGTCGTAGAAGGAAAGAATACATAAAAAAAACCCCACACATTTCAACACCAATTCTTAGAAAATAGCAAAAAGTCTCCAGAGAGAAAAATACAAACACTCCCCAGATATTTTGAGATATTTTATATATATATATATATATATTTTTTTTTTTAAAGCATCTTTTACTTTTTCTCTGGCTATCTCCTGTGTCCATGTCACACTTGTGTTCTTGTGTTTTCGCCTACACCAAAGTCTGTTACCCCAAACATTCAGCCCAGATAAATGCTCCAGCATGCCTGCAGAGACACAAACACTTTCTCTTTGTGTCAGCCAGAAAACTTTTCATAAAAGCAATAAAGGCCGCCACTAGAGCAATTTACAGCCTGAGGGGTAGAGTCACAGGGTGCCAACAGAATTTGAACACGGGAACACACGGCGTACTGCTGTCAGTGCACTCAGATCACACAAGCTAAAAGGCTGGAGAGCTAAAACTTAAAGGCATGTAAGAGCAGAGTGCCCTAAATGTGTCATAATATGAGTTAGATATTCATCAGATAATATGATTGCAAAGAACTAATATATTCGGTCTGTTTGGTACATCTGCTATAAAGAAGAGAAGTGTTATTAGGAAAGGGAATATGAGCAAAGCTCCGCTTGTATGGTGCCATTGACCACACTTGAAAGAGATGATGAGCCACAAGACAGGTGGTCTCCTAACACCACGTCGCCCAGTCTGTTGATGCTACACACACACACACACACACACACACACACACGAACAGAACAGCCTCTGTCTTATGCCAGCAAGTCACCAGATGGGCCATCTGCTTCCCTCCTCGGCCCAGCATGGTGCCAGGCTAGTGGTACCCACTGATCGCAAGCCCAGTTCTCCACACACTTCTTGGCAGGCGGGCAATGTGACAGCCCCGCTTGTTGAAGATCAAATGCTAATCGCCACTCGCTCTTGTTGCTCAGCAGCCACGTGTCTTACGAGAAGGGGCCGTCAGTCTGTGCACTAGACGGTTTGTGAGGAAAAGCATGCATCGAGCCTGCAAATGCTCCAGAGGTGTCTGAAACGCTGTGACGCACGCCACTGTCAAGCTATCGTGGTGGAGGAATCTCCAGTCAGGCTAATGTTTCACTGGCAGAGACCTCTCCTTTGTCACAACACGAAGACTGTTGCAAAAATGACCAGCGAAAGCCAGTTATGAAGAGAGGACAGCAGAGGATGGAGCTTCAGACAGCGTTTTATAGAAAAACATCCTAGCAAGACAAAGCAGAGCCAAGCTCCTCAAAACCACACGCCACAATTATTATTTTTGTTGGAAGTTTCAGCGGGGGATTACAGCCAAGACTATGCAGATCAGCGTGTACATGACTGCGAGCATGTACCTAACCTTCTACAGGTCTGTGACATCACTCCTCAAATAAGCAAACACTGCGATGATGGGCTAAGTCTCTGAGGGAAACACCCTCCTAATTTAGACTAGAAAAGTGGGAGGTCTGCTCTCCAGCTGCCTGATAGCCAAAGCAGTATGACCTCATATCTCACATCACTCTTGTGGAGTCCCAGAGAAAACACCATTTCAGAGGTCAACCTCCGTAAGCATCAGAACAGGAAGTGATCAGTGATGAGATGCAGGGACGTTAAGGCAGTATACCTGTGGAAAATATGCAGGCGTGCTGTAATACAGTAAGGTAGTTTCTCATTTCACCATATAGTTAGCTTAGCTTAGCTTGAAGAATGGAAACGGGGAGAAAGAGACAGGACGGCTCTATCCAAAGATAACACACACTGTTGAATCCAAACACATCTGCAGTTCCCGATGCATTTCTCCTCCAGTTCCAAGAAAGCCTGATATGAAAGCATTAAACTGTTTATGTTGTGCAAATCATCACGGCGACATCAACTTAGAGAGCTACGACGTTCACTGATGAATCACACATTCAAGTTTCAGGGGTTAAATGATAAATGATTTCCAAATCACGTGGGAGTTGTTGGGAGCCCTGCGACAGTCGACAAAACAAATCCAAATTCCTGCCACAGTGTAGCAACAGTAATACCTGTTATAACAAAAACAAAGGTCATAATGTAGGTTGTTGTATTCAAAATAAGATTAAACACACATCGTTGCGGATAATGAAACCACATAATGTACCGAGGGCCTGACATCACAATACCCGGTGGTCTGTCTGAATCGCAGTTCTCGCAGGAAGTGAAGGGTGATTAAGTGAGACGTGGCTGTTTAGGTGACTTATGCTTTTTAAAAAGGTCAGCAGCAGGGGTGTCCTGTTTGCTAAATGCTTGCCAAGAGTGTGTTGTGGCCACCCCGCGTGAGTCAGAGGGTTACGCTTGCCGATTCTGGGAAGTAAGACAATACCCTATGTCCTCTTGCTCAGTAAGCCCACTGAGGGTTGTCTATGCAGAGAGTTGAGGACTTCTGGGTGGTGGTAGACACGTGTGGGCGGGAGAATGTCATTCTGTGTGGGGCCTGATCGCTCTTTATCATAACCTTGGTTCCCCTTTCTTTGTCTCGGGAGAGTTATTGCTGAGAAGAAATCTAAGCTCCTCAATGGGACAGCAGGCTTAACGATGGCTTCCTACAGCACATCAAGAGGATTCTTCCCATCACACAGCAGTAAATCAATGTTTTATTTCAAATAAAGGAAATTACCCCCTTTGGGTGTGAAGCCATTATTTATACATCTGTACCTTTTGTTTCAACTGTAAATGCATGTTAAATTAGGGACACCGCACTAGAAGGCCAATGAGTAAACTGATCTCTTTGTAGTACTGAATTATGGGAGGTTCAGTTTAAGGATTATTTTCATTACTGATTAAGAGGGTGCATACTTGGAATTCGAGTCCTAGGTATGCACCTCACAATGTTTCAAAATGCAGTATTATGTGCAGTATGAATCCCCAGTTAATTGAGTGTGCGGTCTCAGAGTCAGATCCACTCCTTCTCGCCACGTCCATACTTTGCAACCAAGATAGTGATGGCGGCAATGCTCACATCGAGGAGTCAAAGCGGGACTTTTGAAACTTCTTGGCTGGAACTGGGAAACGCTTTTCATTTTATGAAATTTGGTACAGAAATGACAATAACTCTTCCAGCAAAGTTTTAACTCATCTGATAACATCTCCTCATTGAGTAAATGAAATAAATTTAAAAAACTGATGATGACGCTTGGAATTACCAGAGTGTGCATGCAGTAGCTTCAGGGATCCTTGCCGTTTTCATGCAGCACCACCCTTCAAAAGTTTCAATTTAACCTGGAAAACAAAACAGCTATACCCACATCCTAGATAGGAATGAACGATTGTGAAATCCCAGACAGACACCGAAGCTTAAAATAGAAATCTGGCCAGCAGCCAATCCTGATACCAACATCTTTGTTTATTCTATTTCCATTATCGTGCAATCCCTCTCTTTGTTCCAGAAGAACCAAGAACTCTTCGTTATATTAACTAACACAACAGTTTTAAAGCCTTTCAGCCCTTCGTCACACTGTCTTGAAACATTTAACTATGGCACACAACTGATGGTGCGCAGGGTTAAAATGATCTGCTAACCAACAACAAGTTAGCATACCATTTTCTGCATGCAGTGTCAGCACTACATTAATTTCCCGAAGCCAGATTTGTTAACACTGTCAGTTTTTGCAGTAATTGTATTAAAAGACCAGCAAACCTCACCATTTATAACTCTAGAACCAGTAAAGCACCTTTGCTGGGTCAGACAGCGGCTCATAAGTTTAAGGTCTGACTTCATCACTTCTGTTTGAGGCAATCGGGGAAGGCGGCGCAAGTGTTAGGAGAAAGAAGTGTAACCCAAAGGGGTGTATGAAGTGGAGCTCAGGGTATTATCTTCACTCAGTCCAGTGGTCTCAATCAGACTCCAGTGTAAAATGATCCTCCTCATTGATAGTGATGGCTCTGTTAGCTAGGAGATAAGTAGCTCTATCCACCATTATTGTCAACCACACAACAGTGGCTAAAAATAGCCAAAAAAAAAAAAAGAGGAAAGAGTTGTTCTCCTGCTGTCCACAATACATCCACTCCCTGGATCACCAGAACCATATTCCCCACCCGAGAGAAATCCGTGTGATCTGTAAAGTAAGCTGTCTTTTCCATTACGAGGTGACGCGCTATTACAAGCACATTCATTCATTGCGTCTCCCCACCCAATTGCAGCCATGCAGAGACAGCTCATAGATTTAAACCCATTTCACGAGACAGAATGTCAAACAGCTGTGATTCAGGGAGAGTAAAGAAAGTGTTTCGGCTGTGCCAACAAGCTGTTTATCCGTGGAGCGCGTCTCCGTTCTCGGCCTTTGACACTCAAGAGCGGCTAAATGAGTGTGACAGTGAAAAAATCCAAAAGCAATTTCGTAATTAAATTTCAAGAGTCTCACAAGTCATTTTTATTTAAAATCTCTGCAGCAAGCCACAAACTGGCCTCATTTCTGTATGCGTGCATAAACCGGTATACGTGGAAAACAATGACGCCTGCCTTGTGTAGCATTTTACACAACTGTGTACAGACAGTCCTCGATGTGTATGACCTAGTATGGCTTTCTGCTCTCTACCCGTCTGTCCTTGCAGCCTTGGCCTCTGCTGCTGCTGCTGCTGATGCCATTGTCCTTACGGTCAGACAAGCCACGCAGACAAAGCTCAATCAGGACAACTTCCTCTTGGTTTCTGGAGCAGCGGGGGCCGGACCTTACTGCACTTTCACAGATAAAGAAAGCTGACCCAGACTTACTCCTTCCACTTTGTCCACATTTCTGCTCGTCGCAGGCTTCATTTGGATTTGATCTGCATGGCATTTTCTGCCTGCAAACACATTGTGACGTTATCATGTCATAACGTGTTGCATGAAAATGAAACCTTAAGATTGTACATATTTATGCAAACCAGCAATCCATTAACACATATGGGTAATGCTGCTCTTGTGTACCAAAAAAAAAAAAAAAGCACTGCATACCTGTATTTGTCCAGTGTCAATCTGTCTTCTTTACACAGGACGTGTTAACATGAGCTGTTCAAACACTGTTAACTTGAGGTCGATTTACAGATTTTTCATGGATGTCTGGGTTTGGCTGGGCAAAGGCAAAAAATAGTTCTGAAACTACTCAAGAATTTTTTAACCATCCCGCTGAAAGATGAATCTTTGCACCGTGGCGCTCTATTTTTCTGCTGCGGAAATATGTCATTGTGACTATCATGCCTTGCAGTAGGGTTGGTGCAATCCATGTGGCAAATATTTAATTTTTGCAAATTCGGTGCTTAGAAATCAGGCCGAAGCTCATTTTTAGTCCCACCAGACTACACAGGCTTTGTTTCACTCAGCCTCAGAGTGACTCAACAACAGCTGACAGGCTTTTATGAGTCTTTTACTTCTGAGTGGTGTCTTTTGTGCCATTTCACTTGAAAGACCTGGCAGGACACAGTGATACAGAGGTGGCTTCCTTACTTCCTGGTTCTCCCGTCCTCTGGCCACCTTAGGCTTATTCACAGTGATCACTGGGTTCCCAGTCCCAATAAGCCCAAGGCCCTATCAACACAGGTCCAGAGTTCATTGAAACCTCTTTAGGAAGAGTCAAGGTGTTGGTACTAAACATTTTTACTATGAGCCTGTGATGAAAACTACAGTGCTGAAAACCTGATGCTTTTTCCCCGCTCTGTGCCTCAAAGCCAGGATTTTGACTTTCAAGTGAATTTGACAGACATGCACTTAGCTCAGATTTTCTGGGTATTCCAATAAAGAATGAAGGAAATCACAGTGGCCAAACTATAGTCTAAGTGCAATCCTACATTTTCAAACTGCACTCCCCCAGCTCATAAAGCAGCCTTTCTATTAAAACTACAAACTAAACCATTATGAGGATACGGTCTATAATATCATACCAACTGATTTTTTTTTTCTCTTTTCCTTCACACAGTATTCGTGGCATAAACTACAGCCTTCTTCAAATGGTTAATTGTGTGTATATTATAAAGTTGAAACAAGCCAACCAACACTTGATTTTCTGAGCCAATCCAGATTTTTGAGAAACACATCTGAAACTGATATTTATAGATATATACAATACTGTATGAAATACCCCTCATTTCTTTACATTTTGTTTCCAAGCAGCTAGACTCTCTTGTAATTTTTAAAGTGGTCTTGAGCAATATTTCTCCAAGCTTTCTGAAGGCCTCTCAGAGTTTTTCTTTGGACACTGACTGCTTCCCTCACTCACAAAATACCAACGATAACACAGTTTGGCAGGCATAAAGAAGTATTTTGGCACCAGCAAGGTGATTCCCAAAGAGCTATTAGCTGAAAATCTGGCATAACTCAGCATGGTGCGCAATGAAAGATTTGGAGGAAACTGGACAAGTGGAGGACAAAAGAAAAAGTGGCAGGCCTACAAGAAAACTACATACAGCCGATGAACAGTATCCGAGAGTCGTGTCCTTCAGAAACAGGAAAAAATACATAAATAAAAAAAGTGAGCGAAGACCTGACACAGGACCTGAGAAATGCATCTGGCCCTTCAGTTGATCCATCTACTGTTCACTGAAGCCTCATTAGAAATGGTCTCAGTGGAAGGCTGGCTGTCAAGAAGAAGCCATTCTTAAGGAAGGGAAACTGGGAGAAAAGGATGAGGTTCACCAAATTACTCAAGAACTGGACTGAAAAATCAGTGGCAACAGGTCTGATGGAGCGATGAATCCAAATTTGGACGTTCTGCTTCAAATTGTTGTCCATATGTACTGAGGAGGTCAGCAGAGAGGTACAACACCGAGTGTCTACAGCCACTACAGTTACACAATCGCTGCACCGATTTTCCACTTTCCTCGCAAAATATCGAGAAACAAGGGGTGGCTCAAGATTTTTTGCACAGTCTTTTATATACGGCATATAATGATGGGGTTATTGCTTAACTTTCCAGCATCGTACTTCACAAACTTAGTTTGCAACTCACCATAAAGACACAGCTTGACTTTGTCTGCTCCACGGTCATGCTACTCCGCAACATGTGCTGCAGAAAGCACTGAGAGTATCGCTGACACTGGACTCTGAGCGGCTCTGCCGGCTAAACTCTGTGACTGCCCCATTTCTAAGTTACCGCAAGCATTACTTTCTGCATTATGTTCTGTTAAAGGAAATGTTGTCTTATTTGAAACATCTAAGCAATACCAATAAATCCCTGGCAGGCCATTTTGGGCCAGCAATTTATATCGGGAGGTGACACTGGAACCACTTTGCCTTTATAACACACACAAACACACATGCTGACTTGGTGACAACAACAGCAGCCATGATATAGCAGCTACTAATCAACCAATGTCTAAATTCATGAGAAACCAATCCTCCCGTCTCTCTGTGATTCACAGTAACCTTTGGAGAGCAGCTTTTCCTCAGTGGGCATCTGGAAAGTGGTGAGGTTCCTGTGAATTGAGCATATGATAGCATGGCTTTACAGTCATCATGGAGCGGCCAGTGTGAGGGAGACGAGGCCGTGATGCTGAACTAATGACTTGCAAACCCCCCTGTGTGCTACTGAGAGGTGACAACAGGATGTTAAAAGGAGTGAACGTACCTGTCTCATAGATAAGCTGCAGAGGAATAATAATAATAACAATAATAATAATACAATCTCCAAGAGCAAACTCTGTGGCACATGAAATGCTTTCACGCAGTTCTCAAAGTTTTTTCAGAATAAAATGAGACCATGAAACTGTCCTTAACAAACTACAAACAATATCAGCATTTCACCTGCCCCCCCCCTCAAAACACAATTAATAAGCCACCACATCCATCTCTGGCTGCATCCACTGTGGGTTTGTTTTTGCTAGGAGCACGCCAACCATATCTGTGGGTGGTTTCCACTTGACAGTTTGACTCTCACTTTAAGGCTATTCCCGAGCTCCAGGGCATGCCAGAGCGATGATGAACTCATCCATCAGCGTGCTGCTTCTTGTGAGTGCATTTCCTATTGATTTGATTTGATGAAGACGGTGGCCTCATTAAGATCTAATTTAGCGCATCATCTCAGAGATCTGCCATCTCCAGATGAAGCTCACCTGCATCCTCGTCACTCCTCACTACCTCAGGAAGGCCACAAAATCCCTTGAAAATGCAAGGGTAGAAATAGGCAGGGACCCCAAGGGCAGATGGGCAGGTGGGGGGGGGGGGAGTCGCATATGAAGGACTTTTCAGGACAAGAACACTGAGGTTTCCTCTTTTCAAGAAAAACACCAGCTAAAGCGGCCACAGTGAATCACAGTGGTGTGGAAAACTGACAGCAGAGAGTGAAAGAGAGGGAGAGAAAAGGACTCGGGCTATGAATGAACCTACAAGCACATATAATGACAACGACTTTCCAGCAATCCGTCACATCCAAAGACATGCCATTTTTGTCCTTAAACGTTGCTCAATCCATGTGGAAGAGTACTGTACACTGGAAACAACCACTTATAAAATGCAAACTTTTTTCGCTCTCTCTCTCTTTTACAGTAGAAATGGTTTGTTATTTATGCAAAGCGTTATTATGGGCTCTTTCGTGTCCAAATTCGAATTCATCGCATACGAGTTGCACCGAAATCATCTGGAAGCTGTCCAAGAAACAGTTTCTACTTGTGAGAAGGGCCTGTCTGTAAACGTACTGCACATGCTTTGTGTTACAAGCACTCATTTAAAACTTATCATAACATTATTAATAATAGCTGCAAGTCTACTGCGCTGTCCTGGAAGTTCATTTGTAATGAACGAGAAATAATGGTAACGAGCAGTGGTCACAATAACTGGAGTCAAACATAGAGAGAGAGAAGAGAGAGAGAGACTGGCTCTTACCTTGTTATCTGTGTGTGCCCATGATCCAGTTGCGGCTGCAGGATTTTTGAAGATGAACTGATTGTGGGTTGTAAGTTATCACAGACAAGCGACAAGAAGAGCGGAAAAATCCCAACAGATGCAGAGAAAATCTTCCAAAAAACAGTGGGCTGATATCCGGAAACTGCGCTCTGGACTAAGCGCAGAAATAATAACATGAACACGCTGCACTCTGGCACGGAGATCTTCTTCTTCTTCTTCTTCTTCTTCTTCTTTCAAAGGTGCGTAAATCCAGAGTGACGTTGACAGAGGCGAATAACCTGCAGCGGCCGACGTGTTTCACAGTAAAGTTGCTTTGTTTTTTTTAATTTTATTTTTCTCTTCGCCCTGCTCTTTGCTTGTCTCAACACACACTACAGAGAGGGGAGAGCAGACTTTCTCCCTGGAGCTGCGCCTCTGATGTCAGCAACAACGTGAGCTCCAGGAAGTGGTGACGCTGTCCGGTGGTGCGTTTCCACGGCAGCGGCTTCAAACCTCAGAGAGTACCGCCACGCCGTGGACATCAGGGACAAGCACACGTTCACGTGTTTTCTGTCCTGTGCTCGTAGACTCTATGACGCAGAGTTAACTAAAAATCATCAAGCTTGTCCGGCAGCGTCCTCTATTCTAGACCAAAATTGAATGTTTAGCCATCAGATCTGTACATTTCACCAGCATTTACGCCTGGCAGTTTTGGAAAGTTAGCTGTGGACTTTGTTATGCGGCTTTGAACACTCACAGCAGGAGTTTGCAATGACCAGCCATCTATGGGGACCACAGCTGATCATGAATTTGACATTTAGCATAATTATCACTTATTACTGATCCCACCCGACAGCAAAAAAGAGAGACGAGCCAAACCGACATGTGATTTTTTTTTTTTTAAGGCAGATATTTTTGTATTTGTTCCCCTGTGCAGAATGTGGCTTTGACTAGTCGGTGTGTGCTGCTGAAAAAAAAATTAAATGAGACATATTAATAATATTGTATAATTTAGCAAATGTACGTATACAGTATGCAGCTAAAGAGCCAACTATCATGATATAGCTGTTGATGGGTTGAGGACAGCCACATTAAAAGTTATCATCCTGCCTTGTCAGGACTCCACATCTAGCGTGCAGACAGGGCAGCAGTGTTGGGCCTACTGGTTCTTTCTACATCTATACTAAGCTGTTTTTTTGCTTGAAAAGTCCTTTTTTATTTTTACATCCACCCAGACTTGGAAAAGTAAAGGCCAGGGTGGCAGCAATTATTTATCCAGGTAAAAGTCCCAATGAGATTTAAAAAAAAAAAATCTCCTTTTGAAGATTGACCTTGCAAAGGTTTTTTTTTTTTTTTTTTGAAGGGGGCAAGTGATCAGTACTTTATTCAGTGATATGCCTGCCTCATTAGTGCAGCCAGCCGGTGTTTCTAACTGCTCTCACTTGATCTAAGTGGGTTGACAGTGCCCGTTAGCTGTCAACATAACTCCATTTTAAAATGTAGATAAAAAGCCAGAGCACTTGACTAAATCACTGAAGCCTCACAAAATGACCACAGAATTCCTCTCTTCAGTTTGCAGCAGCCATTATCATGCAGAGGCACATGAACTCGGTTCAAATCTGTCAGAAAGATGTTCGCCACACTACACGTAATACCATTTTACTGTTAGCGTGGATCGTAATTTGCATCTTTCCCCTGCATGGCAGCTGATGACAGCACAGACACCATTCCCCATATTTGCCACACACAGACAGTAAGTGCATGGCAGCACACTGCTAACTGGAGTATTACATCTCAGTAAATGACAAAAATGTCCTACTTAACCACACATCACTACACTGTTTTGTCTCTCATTTGATAGCGGAGCATTTGCATTGTGTAGTCCAGAAATGATTAATAATGGGCACAAAAATGAAACCTCGGGGAGTCCTGTCTTCACTTTTCTGTGCACTGTAGACAATTGGAACAAGAAATGCTTAACTGACCTCGGCCCCGGCATCAGATTACTTCCAAACTGCACTGTTTTATTGTGATTACACATGCCCTTGCTCTGTGTAAGACTGCTTCAGTGCAATGAATATCAATTGTACATTTGCATCTCTCTATGGATTTGAGTGCTTGTAGATGCTAAACCGTGCTGCAGATGAACACGACATGCAGCTGTTATGAACACTAACAGCCTCTGTGTGTGTGTGTGTGTGTGTGTGTGTGTGTGTGTGTGGTTATGTGTTCTGTTTTCTTCTTTTTTCTTTTAGAGAATTTTAGAGATTTTGAGAGATTTGGGTTCTCCAGAAAACAAAAAAAACATACCATACCATTATATATATATAATTCTGAGTGAAATTTAAACACATTAATGCTTACATTATGTGGACTGAGGTGATCTCTGACTACTGTATTGCTTCAGAAGTTGTGCTAAAAGAGAAACAACCTTAAATCACCACTTTACACAAATCAAATCAATCCTGTTCTAGCTCCAGCCTTGTAATGTGTGCCCCTGGATTGCAGGTCTGCAGCTGAGGGGTTTTTTGTCCGGGGAGTACTGAGTAGCAAACCTGCCTTAGTCTTCCCTGGGTGCTGGAAAAAGCTGGTAAGATACAGTATGTGTGGAGAAGGACATGTTTGCATATTGATGTCTATCCTTCCAGCTATCATTGTTTTCAGTCTTTACATTTTGCTCAGAAGTCTGCTAGAAAAATCCATTCATTCCTCACTGGCAAACTGTGGCTGATATTGATTTGTTGGAAATCAGCGAGGCCTCTCTCAGTCAGACGAGCACCTCAGGGAAGCCTCAAAATACTGGGAAAGTTTCTCTTTCTTTTAAACAGATGTTCAAATAAGCTTTACTAGTATCTTTAGCAGTTTCCTGCTCTGACAATTGCCTCTCGGGCATTTTGTGTGGTTTTTATGTGCAATGGGACTGAAATGGAGGCTTGGCTGCTGCCTCAAATTTTCCAGACTGCAGAAGACATCTAAAAATAAAGGCTTCTTGCTGTGATGACAAAGAGGGATTTAAAAGCTGATTCAATATAACAGAGTAAGATTATTTAAAGATTTATTTCTGCAGAGAAACTGCAAAAAATGGTGCCTTTCCAGATGTGCAAGTTGCCAGTTCCATGGGCACTGATGGAACCCCCTTTACCATCAAAGATGCGGGCTGATAACAAGCTGGATGGTCTAAGTGTTCCTGAGCCCATGCAGTGATTTCCATGTTAACGCAGTGCCACTCGATGGGCCCAAAGATCACAGGCATCTGGTATTGATTTATGGTCTTATCCCTTTCACATAGAGATTTCTCCAGATTCTCTGAATCTTTTGAAGACATAATATGCTCTAGATGATGAAATATTCAAAGTCTTCACAATTTTATACTGAAGAACATTATTCAGTTTAGTTTCTGTTCTTTTCTATATTTAAACACAGGGAGTCGATTGACTGCCATTTAGTTCAGAATGTCTCCTGGAAGTCCTCACACACTGTTTCTTTAGGTGTGTATCTTTCCATAATTAAATGTCTTCACTAAAACAGCCATGACGTAGTGTTCACTGAAAGCACTTTCGCGCTGGTGTATGTAATACAAGGAGATCGGAGAAAGTGCCTTTAATATTTATTTTTATTCTTACAGAAAGAACAATAAATAAATACATTGATGTAACACGTTTAGATTGACCTGTACATCTCATCAAAGGATCCTGTTCCCCAGAGATGCAGCGTGAGAGAGGGCTTTACTAGAGGACACTGGATAACCAGCACAGCCCTGAACTCTCTGTCCTCACTGAAACACACATACGTACACATCTGAAACATAACCTTGCTCTGAATGTGTTACATACTACACAGTAAGTGCTAGCTTTTTTTTTTTTTTCATTTTTACAATTTTAACATTGAAAACTCTTTCAGTGGTTTGCTGCCTTACCTGGGAGCGAAGCTGATCTGAAGACACTGGCTGCAGCTGGTGACATGGTGCTCCTTGGACCCGAGCAGTCCGCAGTCAGGTGTTAGTCGGAACGCATGGGAATCCCCTTCACCTGACTCTGCATATGGTGAATCACACACATAGGGTTGACGTGCTATGCAAAGCAATTTGGGCTTCAGTTTTTCAGTTTGACATCACAGATATAAATTTCTGGGCAATATGAAGATTACTGATAGTTATGTGATTACTTATAATTGATTTCCAGTAAACATGGGCCCCGTGGCTGTACAGATTTACGTCTCTGGTTTGCGTTTGCCCGATATAGCAAAACCCAAAGTCCACGCTGTCAACAGATAAACGCAGTGCTGGGAGATCCAGATGGGCGCAGAGCGGCACTGTCTGCACAGAGCAAATCGACTACGTGAGGTCATATAGCAGCTCCTAACCAAATCATTATACATACATTGAACAGATGTCCCTAACCTGCAGGGTGTTGTTGCTGTAGTGAATCAGGAGGTTTTGCTTGAACCTCAGCTTCCTCTGCCCATTTGCACCGTGGATCAGCATCACCCCAGAAGGGATTTCCTCATCCGTCTGGTCCACGTGGTCCAGAAGGGGCAGGGAACAGTGGAAGGCCACTTTCACCTAGTATTTAGATAAAAGAAGACAACACTTACAGATAATACTTCAGATCAAAATCTAATGACGCTACTACATCCAGGACTCATCTCACCTGCATGCTGTGTTGAGGCTTAAGCACTAAAGACTGACTGTCACCGGTGGGAGGATTGCTGGAGCTGCTGGTTCGGGCCCGAGGTTTTGGCTTTACCACTGAAAATGGAGGCTGAGTCCCCAGGGTGAAGTGTAGGGGCATCTCTGAAGTGTTTTTCAGCTGGAAGCTTTGTGTGATGTCAAATTTATGTACTACTATCTGCAGGGGGAAAAAAAAAAAAAAAACGCTCAGAAATACCTTGGGATCAATATCTCATGTGTGCACTTCAGCAAGTCAGAGCACTGTTGATTAGTGCGGTACATTTCTCAGACCAACCTCCTTGTCTGACTGCACGTTCAGTAAATCACCGGCCGAAGCACGAAACTCCAGCTCCCCGTCGTCCTCCTCCATCTGCACTAACAGCCTGCAGTGACGAGAATTCAAGAGGAAGATATGCAACTTAATCAGACCACCTCTGCGCTCTTTTTGCCCAGCCTCAGCTTATTTTAATTTAGGAAACATAAATCGAGTTGGATGCATTAGGTGTCTGGGTGGGCATAAATAGCAGGAATATAATTGCTTACGCTGCAGTCTTAACAGCTGCTAGTAGATCCACTCTGACAGGCTCTAAATCCAAACCCTGAACCCTTCCAACCTTACCAGGAACACAAGCAGCCAACTGAAATACACACAACAATAAAGTATGGGGATTTAGACTGCACCACAGGTATCTAATGTTTGCATTTTCCAGGATTTAATATTGAACCGTACCGTTTCACATATTGAGCATCTTACCTCAGAATCTAGGCTCATGAAACCCAGAGCCAAGCCGACACATCTGGACTCACGAGCAGGACCAGAAAGAGTCAAAGGAGTGAAAGACACATGGACGGCTCCGCTGCTCTTTGCTGGAATCACCTTGAGATTTACAAAGAAATGCTTCATTATTCAGATGTAGTAACAGACAAGAAGCATGCGTCTAAAATCTTTTGACCATACTATTTGTTGCGGTGTGATGCAGAAGGGGTAATCTGAGAGGTTGCCCACATGAGGCCTGATGTGGACAGATATGGGTTTTTTCTTTGCAGGGGAGGGATAAAAACAAGTCTTCTCTTCCTCCTCACGCTCATCTTCAGACAGGAGTTCCTCCTCTTCCACATCCTGAATCAACAGAAGAAAGCTGGGTCGAGCCAGTGACAGACGAAAACATGCATTTGTGTGGATTTCCCACAGGTTGTGTGATAAAATCTTTATGCATCTGCATTGTGGTGTTAAATATACTCACAGTCAAGCTTTGGAGTGAAGCGCTTGTTCCCTCAGAGATTGTGGTGTGTGTTTTGTCCAGCGCTGTTTGAAAGATTCCATCGGAAAGCCTCAATGCCCCGCTCAGCATCTCATTGCCATCAGCATCTTTAAGCGGGAAGGCATCTCCAAACAGCACCATGACATCCAGCAGTTTACGGTCATTCTGATCTATGTTGTAAGTCTCCCAGTCCAAACGAATATCTGTCACCGAACAGATATTTAAATAAGATCATTTAGAACTTATTACTTCAAGCTGCATTTATATAGATCCTGTCCTACAGGCAAGTGTAATTTAAAGTGCCTTCCAGTTGATTGATGAGCTGATAATAGGATTTCACAGTATCAGAGACAGCAGACTTTCAACAGCATTGAAAGTCACTTGAAAACACGAAAATAGCAGCTACCACTAAAAATGAAGCTCTGTTTTCTCAGTACCATCTCAAATCAGTCTATTAAGCTTTAAAAATCCTCTTTGATTTTTTTCAGTAATAAGCAGGAAGGCATTTACTCCAGCAGAGAGGAAATGAGAGGGTCATTAGGTCTTTTTCCAGCAGTGTTCACTGAGCACACTTACCAAACATGGTGGGATTGTTTATGCGAAGAGAACGAGAGACTGTGTCACCGCCTGATACATGACTGCCAAACCTAATGATGAGAAGAGGAATTTCTGATTAAAAGACAGATTATGGTAATTAAAAATACACAAACATGGTTGCAAGTAACTGGAGAAAGAAATGAACTGTGGAACAAACTGTATGATTGGTCCTTGGTTCTGGTCCTGTGATCGTGGGCCTATCATCTGGAAGTAGAGGGGGCAGCCTTTCACCATCAAATGTATGGGAATAAGCACAGGCTCAAGGTCCCCCACCTGGATCCAAAATAAATTAATTAATTAAAATAAAAAGAGAGACAATTTAGAGTAATCAGAGACTGTATATAAAAGATGTATGTGACAAGCAAGGGGCAGATAGAGCAGGACGACAGAGGGCTGCTTTCTCATTGATCTTTCATAAACGCAAGGTGTCGCCCCCTGCTGGCCTTTAGAAAACATGCAGTTTTAAGGCAATTCTACAATTGCATTATTTTCAGACTTAGTAGCTACAACCATGTTTTATATACAGCCTGTTACATCAGTTAGATCACATGCATTTGCTTAAGCAACATACTTTACATATGAGGTGGTCTCTGTACTCCCCCCACATGTCAGTGTAGGCAGTCACATCCAGAGTCTGACTTTCAAACGGTCCCAGCGTCCCTGTGGTTGGCGTGACAGAAAAAGCGGCACCTTTTCCATGAGCCAGCAGGCTACTCACAAACTCTGACAATGAACAAACAAACACAGACTCATAACCCGTCGTGTTACAGCTCCTTGTTGCGTTATTTCAAAAGCTTGATTTAAAGATAAAGCGTACCCTCGCGTGCCTTTTCCTCTGCTTTCTTAGCTTGAACAGAGTGGAGCGGATTCATAGCATATGCAAATCTGCGATTAAGATGCAGCCAGTGTCAGATTTTCTGTCAAGGTAAAGCTATTCTTTGATCAATTATTCAGCTCAACGAGCACGCTCCCTCTACCTTTTCTCTGGTTGGTTATTTGGCTTTGAGGCATGGCAGGTGAAGTATTCTGCCTCTGCGGTAAAAGGAGCAGGGATAGCAGTTTGATTGGTTATCAGTAACTGCTTGGTAACAGCTCTCTTCAAAATGACACCATCTCCAAAGTCAAGAACTGGTGTTGAAGGGCTTTGACCATTTGGACTAGAAAGGGAAAAACAGTTATTTCAGTCTATGAAGCAGAGTTATTTGATGCAGCTGGTTTTTAGATACAAGGCTTTAAGGCAAGTTTACTACCAGACACCGGGCAGTGAGTAAGACACGCTGAGATTTTGGGGTTTGCCCACAATCCCAACAACAAGAGGGGAGTTCATTCCCTGGACTTCACAGACAGCAGCTACCTCGGTCAGCTCCAGCTACAAGAATAAAAAGGTAACACAAACAGGAGGATAACGCATCAAATATCAAGCGACAGAATACGAATCTGTGACAGGGAGATCAAACGTATTTTGCTGTCATCAATAACACACTTCAGGTGTGTTAAAAAAAATGCCGTAGACTAGCACTTACATCTGTGTGAGCGGTAAAAGTCACTGTGATTTCCATGTTGACATTAGGTCCCAGAGTACCAGAGGAGGGGTCAAAAGAGGCTGAACACACTGAAGCTTGTTTACCCTGGAGCTGGGCCTGTTTAAAGCAGCAGTAACCATTAAAAGACACGCTCATTTTAGCCAGCGTAACCATTGGGAAAGATCCATTTCCCATTGGTAATATGTACTGAAACAACCTTATACTGTACATTATACAGATTTAAAATGCAGGATTTTGTGCAACCTAATACAGTAAGTGTTGAACTATTAAAAACAGGGTTGCATACCATCCAGCTGAAGTGTGATGGCAGGAGGGTCTGGTTGAAAAGAATTACGGTGCCTGTGGCAGGAGCGCCAACATAAAGTTCAGGGAAGGACAGCATGCAGTTCAGAAGACAGACCTGGGAAGACTGTACATCTGCTCGTGCTGACAGGTGACTGTAAGGAACACACAGGTAGTGCTACCTGTCACTTACTCACGTCATTCTTATTCTGATTAATATCATTTTCATGAATGGTGCCCCTGGACTAAAAGGAAGAACCATGAAGTTTTATGTGACTGTACTTCCTTACCATCCTGTCCCATTCTCCACAGTCAGTTCCAGCTCTGTTTCAAACTGCTGGCAGGAATGTGGCTTAAAGAGCACATCCACATCGCAAGAGGTGAAGGGAGGCAACAGACCCCTGCATGGCTCTACTGAGACCTAAGCACCAACACAGATTACTTATATGGAGTCATATTATGAAAAAAAATAAAAATAAACACAGTCAGTCTGTCTTTCATCTTATCACAGGTATGTCCTCTGTACCTGTGAGTCTTGATGCTTGTCCTCCAGGATCCAGGAGGCATCCAGCGGGGTGATATTGGTAAGGAGCAGGGTGGTCTGAGTCTGCTCTCCAGGCCTTATGAGTCCAAAGTCAATGCTGGGCACACTCAGAGTCACCGCGGGGCCCTATTTAACACCAACGAGTGATTACAATGTCATGGCAACAGACTGTTAATGTGGTATGGTAATTCATACTTCTGTGTGGTTCAGTCTTACTTTGAAGGATACTTCGACGGCCAAAGTGACGGGCTCGTGGCTGTGCTGTATGTGGCAAACCAAACGGGTCACAACCTTCTCTGCTTTCCCTCCCGTCACAAAAAGATTGAAGTCAAAACATTCGTTCTCCTCTGGACACAGCCCCGTAAAAGCCAGAAGTATCGATTAAAATAAATAAATAAAAAAGAATTAAAAATGCTATGTTTAAAGCTCTGAGTACTGACCAGTGAAGCCTAAATACATTCTATTTTTATTCTGTATCAAATACACATCTACTGTGTCACGCACCTATTCTGCCAGCAGATGGCTCCACTTTCATTCTATGACAGCTGCTGTTCATCCTCTCCCATTGAAAACAGATAAAGGTTTTGCTGTGGTTCCACATCTCATACGGATATGACAAAGGGAAGAAAAAAATTAATAATAGTGACACCAGCACAGAATGATGTGATTTAACTCAGCTGTAAAAAAAAAAACTAACCTTGAACTGCCTGCAAGTGGGTGTGCAAATAAAAATCTCTCCAGGGATTACAACAGCGTATGGCTCCAGCAGGATCTGATATGGCTCTGTTGAGCCCTTGACCTCTATTTCCATGATGATGACACTTGTTACCTTGGAGCCAGGCTGCACAGGCTGAAGGATGCTAAATTTCCCCAAATTATAAATTAGATTAAAAAAAAAAACAAACAAAACCAAAACATGTAGGCACTGTTAATTAAGCACCATGTGTGATACTGGAATTCTTGAGACCTTATGATTTTATTTTATTTTATTTACCTACCTGCTGTCAGTGGGCTCTGGTGGCAGCTGGGGGACGTCTCTCAGGACTAAGTGACAGACACTGTGGTAATCCTTTAACTTAAGAAAAACACAAACATTCCTCATATGAAGTGTATTTTTTTTTTAAACTCAAATATAAGAAGTGCAACATTCTTCAGGCATAGTTATATAATGACTGCCTGATTTTCTTTTCTTCTTTTATTTCTCCTGAGTCCTATTTACCTCTTTAGGGCAAAAGATGAGAAGATATTCTTGGTCCTGGCAGGGAGCCAGAATCCCTGTTGAGGGACTGACATGGAAAACATCATCAGTGGCCAAGTGGAACTGAATATGTGAGGCTTCAGGGGTTTCCCCTGGAAGTAGAGGATGCAGGTTGGGCTTCATGATCTGCCAGTGAAAAGGCAGCTCCAAGTGGCTTTATTCCGAGATGAAGAAAAGAGAAAGAAACAGACACATGAAGGGAAATTCTTCTTCTACTCATGCTACTGCAAAAAAATAAATAAAAATAAATAAAGAGCAATGCAGGGTCAGAAACAGAGCAGAGAATAGAATTAATTAGCATTTAATTATTTCTTCCAGAAAATTCACCAGCATGAATTCTGCCAGTACTGGAGCTTGAACCACATGTTATGTTGCCCTGTGGCCAAAAAGATTGGAAAGGAAGAGGCTTGTACTTTTTGTGTAGCGGCACCGTAATTAATAAAATACATGAAGGTGTGACTCTTACACATTGTTTCTGATGACAAGCTTCTTCTGCTGCACAGAGTGAGGGTTGCACGGGCTGAAACGGACGAAGTGCTCTGCAGTGAGATCGTGCACCTCTCCAACCACAGGAGGCTCCGCCTCCCCAGATACAGACACCAGCTGCAGTGCAATCAGCTGGCCCTCACCTGATAAACAAACACACACTGCATGAGAGGAAATTTCAAAACTACATAATTTATTATGGAGCACAGCTCTTAGCAATGCCATTGTGGGGATGTACCTTCAATGGAAATGTCTTTCACCTGGCAGTTGTCACAGACAACAGTGAAAACCTGGCAGACCTTTTCTGCAGTGGTTGGAAAGAAAACCACCTGTAAACACACATTAAGAACATTTTTCTACATGCTGAGTTTCCACATATGCAGTCAGCTGATTATAAGTAAAAGTTGGGGAAACTTGGGAAGTATCCTGAAAGGGCTTTTGATCGTTTAAAGAAGAGGGATTTAGAGGAAGAAAGAAGGAAGAAGACTCACTTCAACAACAGTGGCCTCTCCTGGCTGCAGTACAAAAAGGGAGGGACTGACTGCAAAGGGTGGCTGCTCAGAAAAGTATGTTCTGGCCAGAGACTATGTAAAGAAAAATGGAGCTATTTAGTATGAGACATCTGCTAGTTGCAGAACAAAGTGACTAAAACAGTTACTATATTTATATGTGCCAGGTTTTTACCCTAAGATTTGAGGCTGGCCACTGATGCTTGGGGATAATGCAAAAGGTCCCAGTGCTGAGACCCACATTCTGGCACAGAAACTCAACAAACTTAACTCCTCCGATGAGACAATAACCACAGTCCAGGACTCTGGGTACTGAAGCATAAGAGAGAAGATCATAAAGTAACCAATGTACATAACAACAAGATTAGTGAGGAAGATTGTAGTGAAAAAACGTACGGGTGAGTATGGGAGGAGGTCTCCATGCCTCAACTGGCACCAGAAACGGGTCCTCGCCCTGGGCCTCTACCACTATAAAGTCGCTGTAGTCTGCCAGGGAGTCTGGAGCAAAACGTAGCATGTACTTACAGCTCATCCCCGGGGCAACAACGCCGCCTTCACCAGGGAATCTGCCTGCCAAAACATAACCCCTTTTAAAATTATAACCGTGCAACTCTACATTCAGTTTGGTGCAACTGATCTTCAGATAACCTATTGGTAGTTACAGCATGTGAAACATACAGAGGAGCTGCTGCACCCGCAGGAATGCTAAAACTGCATTCCAAAATGTATGACTTTTTTTTTTTCCTTTCCTTTTTTTAATCAAAGCTCTGTGGCATTCCTCTTTGATGAAGTCACCGATGCTTGAGACTCTTGATTATTTCCTCATCACATCAAACACGAGAATGTTGCGCCAGCCAATCAGAACCAAAAGCAGCTCACCCAGGCCAATAGAGAAGTAAGGAGTGGTGGGAGGGATGACTCGGATATGGCGGCTCGAAGAAGTCAGGTTTTTAAGCTCCAGTGCAGTCTAAGACAGGAAAGGGCAGGGCTCGTTACAGTGCACCAATACACAGGAAAAAAGGAAGGTTCAGATTTTTCTTCTGCACTGTGCTTAATTATAAAAAATCTGAAACACACCTCATAGACGTGTCCCACGCTGTAGTCAGTGAAAACCACCACTGAAGGCTTTGCTAGGAAGACTGGAACAGGCTCATCGGTTTGGCTTTTAAAGTAAGGACAGAGAACCGCATGTGAGCATTGTGTGCATTCACAACAAAAACAGGCTCATAGGAAACGGCAAATAGAAAACAATCAGTTGTGGCTTTCAGGCATACTATTCATAACAGTTTGTCTTTTTTGGAGACACTTGACTGTACCAGGAGTATACTTCTACTTAAACATTCATTCTGTGTGTCTAGTAGAGTGTGTGGCTGTGCATTTGATATAAAACAGCCTGGTTCCTCCATATGAGACTACATAGTGCTCAGGGTATCAACTTACACATCTCTGCTTTGGCACGAAGGGTGTACAGTTGTTTTCCATTGAGGTAAATGATACTCGTGTTTGCCACTGATATTGAAGGGGGATTGTCTTACATAAGCTTAACGTATTTACCATGCAAAAATTTCATATCAGCAACCTGCCTTAATCATTACATGTTTCCCTATCACAAAATGATAAGGATGTTCAGTGAAATCATCAAAAAGCCTTTTATTCTCTTTAATTACCTTTTCTCTTCGGTGCATTTCCTCTCAGGCTCGGCCTTCACTTTGGTTCTGGGCCTGATCAGAGACATGCCGCCCTGCTGCGCATTTGGGGGAAGGAAACGTGGATTGTGAAGGAAGTTGTGGCGATCTTTCAGCTTCCGAAGTTTCTCGCACGCCTCCGCTCGATCTTTCGCACTTGGCTCGTCCTTCCATTTCGGTCTGTGCTCGGTCCGGTTTGGCTTGGAAGATTATTGTGTTGGATTTATATTTTAAATTTACAGCACACTGATGTAATACATTCTTCGTCCTTCAGGATTGCCAGTTAGTCTTTTTTGTTATTGTTTATTAACCTTTTTTTTTATTATTATTACTGTCATGATTTTTTTTAATTGCATTTGGAAAAGAAATGCAATATAAAATCATAAATTACAGTGAAAAAGACCTACTCTAACTCTGCCCAGTAAAAAAGGATCATAACAAATACTTGTAATGTGCACAGTAGCTGCAGTACTCCTCACCTGCCTGAGGGTTTTCTTCTTCCTCGGGGTGTCTGAGCAGGACTCGAAGGTCACGCTGTGGTCTAACTCAGTGACTTCTAAGTCAGTCTTTGCTGGGCTGGGATTCACAGTGCAACCATCATCCTGAGGCTTTAGGGACACGTGCATGGAGTAGGCAGTGGTGGGTTTGGCAGGATTCCGCCTCTCTGACAAGAAAAACAAGTGTGCAGCACTGAGTCACTGAGCACTAATAATTTATAATAATAATTATTAAAGTCTTAAAGAGGCTACCTGCTGCTGGTGCTCTTACGTGTGGTCTTTTTGTTGCTAAGTAGTCTTTTGGGGAAATCAGATTGTTCATTTCAAGAAGATTTTCATCCACACACCAGGAAAAGGCTGATTTGACTGAAAATGGACAGAAAAATAATATCACGGCATTTTCAAAACAAATACGTGCAGATGGTCACATTAAGCGTGCACAATGAGCACTTCAGGTTTCCAGCTCACCTGTAAGCAGTCCCTGGTGAGCACAAACATCTCCTGTTGTCTCCCTCATTCTCTCATAGGCCTGCGTTTCTGTGGCTGCGGCCGATGCTCTGGCCTGAATGATGTGACTGTCCAGCATGTCTGCCTCCTTAACACGCTGTTCAGATTCCCAATGAGCCTGCGTGGCGGTGGGGGGGAAAAAATAACATAAGTGCATTATGCTTCAGTTGACTTTGCACGGTGCATGATTTTTTTTAATGTTGTAGGTGAGTGTGTCTGGTTACCTGCTGGAGCTCGTCAACATATCTGTCATGATAGCTGCCTCGTCCACTTTTCGTCTTAACCAGGTTGGATACAGCGTCTTTTCCAATGATGGTTCGTGTGAAAAATGCTTGAAGATGCTTGCTAATACGTGAGAAATGTCACTGATACACAAACGAAGAGGAGGCAACTTTTTAATTTAATTTAATTTTATTTTTTATATTTCCTAGAAATTTAAAGATGTCGGGGCTGTATTTGATCTCACCTGGGACTTTCCGACGCGGATCTGCGAGTGTTCACAGACGGGTCAGCTCGCAGCTTTTCTCGTCTCCGGCTCCTCTTCCATAGCTGACACACCTGGCTAAATGTTAGTAAGAAAGAGAAATATTCGTGGGATATATGGAGTCAGTTATAAACTGGGGCTAAAAAGTGGAGTCCTCACTAGTTGTGAGCCATGTTTGTTTACGTGGGGTTGCTATAACAACAAAATTTCTCCTCGACACCGGAAATAGCGTTGTAGCATGTTTATATATTTAATATATGTATTATTATTATTATTATTATTAGTACTAGTAGTAGTACATTAGTTTTGTTAAAATTTGTTTATCTTCTTCTTCTTCTTCTTCTTCCGACTGCTCCCTTTAGGGGTCGCCACAGCGGATCATCTACCTCCATCTCACCCTGTCTCTAGCATCCTCCTCTGTCATAGCAACCCTCTGCGTGTCCTCCTTCACTAAATTTATGAATCTTCTCTGTCATCTTCCTCTTTTCCTCCTACCTACCGCTCTATATTCAACATCCTTTTGGTCCAAACCACCTCAGCCGTGTTTCTCTAACTTTGTCTCCAAACTGCTCAACCTGAGCTGCCCCTCTGATGCACCCATTTCCAGTCCTGCCTATTCTAGTCATTCCCAGGGAAAATCTCAACACCTCCAGCTCTTTCTCCTGCCTTTTTGTCAGTGTGACCATCCCCAAACCACACATCACAGCCGGTCTCACTGCCATCTTATAACCATTCTCTTTCACTCTTGCTGACACTTGCCTCCACCCTGCCTGCGCCCTCTCTATCTGTTACCTTGGATGGTTGACCCAGGGTATGGAAGGAATGAATCTCGTAATCTTTAACATCAAAGAGTCTAACCAGCAGTTTCCAGATGACAGGCCTGCTTACACTTGTGATAAACTTGAATTGATTTAATGAAATGCTTCTGATTAATTAGGATCCCGTCTCATTTTCTGTAGGCTCTGATATAGCGAACAATGAGTCGAACCACCTCATGAAATCAGATATACCCAAAACATAAAAACCACATACTGTACAGCCACGTTGTGCCTGCATTATGCACCCAGCTGGTTTTCCAAGAAGCTACCTAGAAAGAAAAGCTGTCTGTCATTGAACAATACAGGAATACAAAAACAGGTTTGGGTGTTTGGGTTACACAAAGTGCTTTGCCAAGCTTTAAAGTGCGGGCATGTGTCTGTAGTCTTTCGCAAAGAGTAGTTACTGCATAAAACTGTGTTATTTAACACATTTGAAAGTCAATAGTTTGTGTTTAAGAGGCCAAAATACCAAAGACACCCAAAACAAAATCCTTCACTGTGCTCATCATGTGGGACTGTCAAAGGGCCAATTGTTGGGCTTGCTTTGTACTTCCTCGTGGTTTTCCAGACATAATTTTTCCCCACAAGACTCGTCTGAACACAAGAACTCATAGCACAGAGCAAACAGCTCATAATAAAGAAGCACAAAGAGGGATCTGGGATCTGTATATTGAATTCCAACAATGAACACTGTTTACCTAATTCTATTTCAAAGCATCTACTCATATTAAGTGACAGACACAAGCGCACACACACACAAACAAAACTCATTAGGGGCATTTTTACCTCTACAAGAGACTGATTGCGTGTGTATGAAAATAGAAGTCTGGTCCTGCATATTTTTTTGTTTTGTGTGTGTGTGTGTGTGTGTGTGTGTGTGTGTGTGTGTTTCCCCCCCATTGTATCAGCTCAACTTGTTTCTTTAGTGCAGAATCAAGCATTGTGTGTCTCAAGGCCTGAAGGCTTTAGTATGCCCTCTGTAAGTATTTATATTTTTTAAAAACCCAAGTGATGATGACACAGAGATGGTGTGATGTAGAATAATGATAACATTAATCTTGTAGTGCAACCGGTATTTGCAGAAGCACGCAAACGGCTTTAAATGGTAGGTCTGTACCAGACTGGGGCAACACCCTGAATAAATCAGATCACACTTTGCGTGCCTGAAAACATATAACACACAATGGCATTAGGTTAATGTTGCTTCATGCAAAACCATCTATCACGGTTTAATTTGAACTTCAGGAAAGTCCTTATATTTATGCTAAATTGGTATTTCGTTCCACAGGTGTAGCTTCCACCATCAGGAAGAATGCATTAAGAGTATTCACAGTGGTATACTTGTCAGACCGGTGTTGCAGTGGGTGTGGAGCATGTAAGAACCCAGTGGGTTAGGAGTCACTGCGCACTCCACACTGGAGAGGAACGCAGGCTGGATTTATTCTTCCACAGGGTTAAGAGACAAGTTTTATGACTGGGATTCCACCTGTTATATAGGCCGCAAGACTTGGGAAGGACAAGCACCACACATGTTGATTCACATCAAATGATATAAGAATGGAGCTCAATAGCACACTTGGGAAACACGGTGAGTTGGTCAGTATAAACACACAGATTTACTTTAATTGTACTGAACAGCGCATACGTTCATTTCTTTATTTTTATGTAATTTTTTTTATTTATTTACCTATTTTCTGTCAATGACCTGGAGGGGTTTCTATTAAGTACGCTGCAACCATGTTTATGTATGAAGTATGAATGAAAGCTGAGTCTGTTTTACTCAATACCTTGCACAAAATCTCATATATATATATATATATATATATATATATATATATATATATATATATATATATATATATATATATATATATATATTTTCTTTTTTTTCTTTTTTAAGCAAATCAGTGCCTCGAAATAGGAGAACTTTGTGGTTTTCTGGTGTCAAAGAAATACACGTTCCACGGATTTGTTTTCTTTTCATGCAAATTTGTTATCCAAATATTGAGGTCGTGGTTTTCTATCGTGACATGCATCTGTTACCACGACAGTATTGCGTTTCATCAAACAGAATGAATGACACTGAAGGTGTTGCATTTGATCAATTTTTATCAATTTTTATACACACACACACACCCAAAGGGTGTTTATCAATGAGCCGCGAAACTTTCATAGATAAGATGCAGTCGTTATAAATGCTTGTATATACTTTTAAAAAAAATCAGATTTTTTAAATATATATTTACAATTCAAATTGGCCATTCCATAGGCCATAGTCCAATCCGTAATTATAATCACGTTGTCACTTTTCACTCAGGGTGGCGCTGTTTCACAGTTCATTACTCAAGTAGGCATTAAGTAAAATATTCATATAACCTATAAGTATGTAATCTTAGTTTTAATTCTGTTTGAAAACAGCTACATTAGCTTATGAAGGCCTGAAAACAGGTGTGTGCCACGCAAACGCTGCCTTGTTACATAGAAATGTATTTAAAGCCATACTGTAGACTTTTGTGCCATAATATTATTTGTTTAAGCAAGTACAAATATCCTTTAAGCGCACATGACCCTTCAATATTGCAGACAAGACTGGCGGTGTTTATTAGAGACAGCGTCTAAAATGGATCGTCCAGTTTAGTCAGTCAGAGGTGTTCCCACCCATTAGAATTAAAAAAGTTTGCCACCAGTAAGATTACAGGAGAGACCCCACACCCTTGTAGCGCTGAAAGTCTTCTCCTGAGCGAGCACAAACAACATCACCCTTGCGGGGAATAGCGGCTCTAACAGAGGAATAGATGGTTTGGGATCCGCCCCATGAGGAGAGAACTACGTGTTACTTCTCATCCACAACTAGCACCGATCCGACTGGGTAGTCTCTGTAGCCTTGTGGGATAAACAAAAAAGTTTATCCGACATGTCCTGTTTTCATAAACAGCCGAAAAGGACCAAATCCGAGGAACAGGCATTTCAGGAGCAGCAGAAAAAAGTTGCGCAGGAGAATGGAAAACGCGTAGGTGAGTCCTCTAAAAGGTGCGAACGTGCTTGAGGCGTCTTCCATTACTTTGCCAACATGGGAATGTTTGGATAACCTGGATTTTGGAAAATCTGTGTCGTGAAAAAAAAAAAAATTACTAATCACGTGCAACCTTGGAGGTTAAATCTTTTACTGTATGTCGTGCTGTTGTGTTAAGCATAAGCTTTGTGTTTTGACTCCGAGCATTCAAGGCGCAAGAGCGGTGAAGTCTTTGTGGAGCAGGGACAACGCCAAAGCAGTTACAGTGTAAGAGGCACTGATGGTGCCGAAAACGACTTGACACAACCTATAATGCGTGACAAATAAGAGTACAAACACAGGATGGTGCTTAACCTTCAGAAAGGTTTCATGAGCTGGGGAAACCTCTGTGGCGTTTTATTCTCGGTTTTGTGTTTTTCTGTTTTTCCCCTTGTAGGCAGCATAGTTTCCTGAGTATTAGTCATCTGCAGAGAGAGGGCAGCCCAGTATTTTCATCTATATTTTGTTACTTAGTGTAATTTATAACACAGTCATAATGTGAAAACACTGCATTCATATCAAGCACTTAAAAGCCACATCTGGAATGTGTTTCATGAGGAAATGAAATTGTTTTTAATGGTTATACCCATTCCTTTATGGGTCTCAGGTCACATGCACTTAAATGGTTTCTTAGTGTGTGTGTGTGTGTGGTTAAAAACACAAACCTCCGCCTAGCTGCTATTTTACACAGTGATCTAACTTAAAAATAAATCTCACTTTTTGATCCTCAAACTGGTCTTATCAGTTAAAGCAAGTGGGCTGTTTTGTGTCCAAATACACACACAAACTCTTTCCCTGCTTAAACGTATGTCAGCCCATACAATCAAGCCTGAAAGGAATTCTTCTCTTTCCCTTCACCGCAGTTCTTGGAATTTTCTTGCCCTAACTTGCCTCATAGGGTGTACACATTACTTCTAATAGCCCTTCTTCCCATCTGAAACTGATTACTCTGCTTAAAAAGAAGCAAACAATGCATGCTTTCGTAACATGAAGCTGTTGGGCTGCTCTTCTTCACGGTAAAAGTTGATTACAAGGAAAGGGAGTTGACAAACACACAGAAGGTGCACAGAGCAAAGCCTCCAACAGAAAGCCTGACTGGGCAGAGGTGGTGCTGCACTGCCGAGTCCTCCTCCCTGGCTGCAGCGAGGGTAGAGACTCATAAAAAGCCTCTGTGGGCTTGTGGTGCGATCTGGGGAAAAAATGTCTGTTATGTTGTGATCCTGCCCACATCCCTAAACCACTCCCATCTGAGTTGTATTTAATGTGTTATCCTCAGATGCCCTTTGTTTACTAGGAGTATATTACATTCTGTGTTATAGAGAATTTTAAGCTTCTGTGCACAAAGCTGTGTCAAGCACGCACCCCTACACTTATAAACAGCAGCGCTGACTAACAAATAAGCTTTGTCTCATTCCTTTGGATCGCACACCCTTCCCAGAGCGCCACCCTAATAAAACTGGTGCACCTGAATGATAGGCTGTTGTCTCAGCTTGTCTGAAATGTTGTGAAACACTACACTGTACTACAGTAGAACAGGTGGTGTTGGAAACAGAATAACTTGGACACAGGGCTGCACATAGCCTACACATTTCATACTGTATGATGCATGTTTGCTTGATGTTATTTGTTTTATCTTTTGGTCTCGATGAGGTCACTAATGCTGGCGCTTGACTCTGCTGTGAGCACATCAGCCACATCCACCTGCTATTCTGTGAGGGGCAGCCAATCATAAGAAAGTTGGCTTAAAGTTAGCTCTGCCTTTAAGGGAGAGGAACTAAAACTGCTTGTTTCAGAGAGTGGGACAGGGGTTGTGACGAGGTCCAGAATCAGATGAGTAAGGATTATTTTGGAGCTGTGAATCATGCCAAGTTGCTCAATTAGAGACCAAGAATAAAAACACAGCGCTAGTAACGTGCTAAATGGATCCACTTGACACTTTAGAACATGTGCTTATTGATATACAGAAAACCTGTAAACCAAGTTAGAAGTGTTTTGGTAATTTGCTGTATTCTGTAAGTAGAGAAAAGACCATTAAAGGACTATTATACTGTTTTTTTGCGTTAGTTTTAAGGTTTGAGAAAACTATGCCTAGGATATTTATTTACTTAAGATACTAATCCATAATTTCTTGCAATATATAACAAAGTGGTTTATTGAACTTTTTTTTTTTTTTTTTTTAAGTTGCATGATGGTCCCTTTCGTCCTCATTTTCTGCAGGTTTGGAGGGAGATTCAGATCTCCAGTTCCTGTTGGTGGGTGGGCCACTGGTCAAGATTCGTTCAAACTCTTGGAAAAAGAATCGATACTACAAACTGCAGGAAGACTGCGAGACCTTTTGGCATGAGTCCAAGAAAGCGTTCAAGAAAAACCAGACCTGTGAGTGTGACCTTCTGCTGGATTATACATGTTTAACATGAACGTGAGAGAAAATTAAAGGATTTGTAATGTTAAAAAATTTAAAAACGGGAGTACAGTTTCCATCCATCATCCACTTTCTTCCCATTGTCCAATTTGGGGACTGGAACCTATCCCAGCCGTCGCAGGGTGAGAGGCGGTGTACACCCTAGACAGGTCTCCAATCTGTTGCGAGGCTATGTACAAGTTCTGTGTTCCATTTCAATTATTTTATTCTGATGACAACATCTGTCTTTTTGACCTGCACACCAGTCTTCCATTATTCTGTCAGCTAAGAGCTCTCCTTTCAGACCTTAACAATAGCGTCTTCCCTTACAGCACACACACACACACACACACACACACACAGAAGCACACCCTCATATTCCACTAGCAGTACAACTGTGTTGAAACCGCTCAGCTCTCATAGGTACGGCGGTGTGGCCAAAGTCAGACTGGGAAATATTAGTGTGAATCCTGACTGTGTGTTTGTATGCCTGTTAGTGAGATTATTTTCCTTAGATTTTCGGTTCAGTGAGCCACTGAATGTATACTATGTGTGCATCCTCTGGGGCTCAGGTAGCTCAGGTTTCCCTACCAACTACTGCTGGCAAGGGAGATGACCTCTGCCCCAAGCCTTGAACAAGCATTGAGAATAATGAGTATAATATTCTCTCTACAGGCAGGGTGTTTCTTAGCATTACCACACTTTCTTAGTGGGCATTTCCTTGTTTACAGAAATGAGCTGCTTTTTTTTTTATTTTTTATTGCTTTCATGTGGACTTTAGCAAGCCACATTCACCAATCAGCTCTAAAAGGCTTTGATTAAAATAGGAGAGTGTGGGAGGATGGCATGCATTGTTTTTAGCTGTATTTTGTATAAGAGCATCTGCTGCTGTTCTTTGATGAAGTCAAATTTATCAGCTTGAAAAGTTGGTTTAGCCCACTTATGTCATACTATCGTTTTTTTGTTTTGTTTTTAATAGATGTAATTCTAGCACTGCTGCTGCAGTCGGTATTTTATTTGTAACACCAGCCACCCTCCATCCTGGAAGAGGGATCCCCCGGTATTTTCTTAGCCTCCCTCTGGATGTCCAAGATCCTCACTCTGTCTCTAAGGTGGAGCCCAGTCACCCTAAGACGGAAACTCATTTATACCTATAGTTTTCCCAGAGCAGAAATACAGTTCAGAATATTATATCAGGAAAATATCAATTATAAAATATATGCATAAGCAGACAGTGCATTTGGCTAATCATCCAGTGCTAGCTTTTAGTTGTTAAGCTGACATTTAAAGATGTTTTTTCTTTTGTTCTCCCCAACTCTTTCTTCCCTTTGAAGAAAAGAGTTTTAGAAAGAGCAGAGTGAACTTTTGTCAGGGCATCACAATACTGTCTTTGTGTAAAATTGTACATGGTATTCAAACAATGCCTGCGTGACACGGATGACATGACTTGGACATTGTGGACAGTCTCTCCAGATGGGATTCCCTGAAATTGGTCCAAATTCACAACCTCTACATCGGGCTGCTTTGTGGGACACAGTGTGCATGCACAGATTAAACAAACACTCCCTCTTCTGCTGAGTGCTTCTAAGGTATTTTAGTCATCCAGCAATCAGCTGAGGCAGGGCTCAGAAAACTTGGGTGTGTTTCACTCCAGTGCCCCCCTGAGGGTGGTGTTTTTCTATTTAGATAGTCTGACCTTTAGATTTCTTCCGCCCCAAAGACAAACCATTCACTGGGTTTGGTAGCGCGGCGACTGTGGCCCAGCTATAACATACGGCCTCACGGCTAAGCCGGCAGCCTTTGCTGTGCGATTACATCATGCGCAGTAGTGGATGCTCTTCCGTATATTAAGCTGCTCAACAATAGAGCTGGCCTCCGATGTATCGGCCGCATCAGTCTGCAGAGACTTTTTGTATATATTGTCTTTGTGTGGGTGATGAAAGTAGACGTTTTTAGTCCCAGAAACTTTGATTGTGTGAGTACGTGCATCACCCATGCCTTAGAGAAGACGATCAGGAGGGGTCAGATTGCATCAAATTGTTTTAAAATGCAGTAATCAAATATCTGGAGTGTGTGTTTGTTTTGCGAGAGAATCCAGGTTTATAACAGATAACAACAAAATGTTGGAGAAACCATTTGTTAGGCCTCAAAGGGCTCTTAAACCTTAAGAATGTTTGGGCAAAATGACTCAATCCATGATAAACAAAGATGTTTGACAGCAGGACAGTCAGGAAGAAGGGAGTTTGTTATGTAAAGTCTTATCTGGATCGTGGAAACGGAAGAAAAAGACTTGCTGTTGTGATGAAACAAACAGTTGTTATATGCAGTTAAAGTTGAACCTAAATCTTTATCCCAACAAGGATTATGTGAAATGAAATTATCACCCAGCTCAGCTCGGTTGACCTTTTTTTTTTTTCATCTTTCACCTCACTGCTCTGCTGTTATGCCTCATAGTGTTATGTCTGTATCTCTGTCTTCAGCAGGATTCATCTGTTTCCACTGACAAAGCACTGATAAGACGACTGTACACAAACTGCCCAATACCAAACAAAGATAATGACCAGCTGGTGAACATGGTGCAGTGTTTATCTGAGTTTGTGAAGGCTGGTCAAAAATATGACTAAAACATAAAGCAAATTTTGATGCTCTGTAAATAGGCAGTGTTTGCTAAAAAGCAATGTTTGCTAGCACTTTAGCCACTACTACTTAGGTCCATGCTGTGCTTATTTCACTGCCATAAAATATCCACGTCAGCCCTTGCTACATAAATCCAACTGGGATCAAACCAGAAACTCTGCCAGTGTGTGGTTACAGACAGTTGCCTGGAAGATGTATGTTTTTGCTTTAAATTTGTGAGCGAAGGCCACAGACGTGGCCTGTTGAGACAAAACCCTTCCTGTTGATAAGATGGACAAACAGCTTCTGTTGGAACCGCTGGGACAAGAAGTCTGCCGCCACAAGATGTGGAATTGTCTCAGGTCTCAGGAAAGACTGTGTGTCAACGGATTATGGCTGAAAGCTAATGTCCTGATAGTTAACTGACAACCTGGCATATCTCAGCATGGTGTGCAGTGTGTCCTGAAAAGATGTGGAGACTCTGTTGTGGCTTGGAGCTGCATTTCAGCCGGTGGTGTTGGGGATCTTGTCAAAACTGATGGAATTATACATGCAAAAAAGTACCATCATATTTTGATCCACCATGCAATACCATCTGGAAAGCATCTGATTGGCAGCAGCTTCATTTTTCACCATGACAATGATCCCAATTTTCCAATTTCCCATTTTCTGAGCGAAATATAAAGTCATGATTAAAAGTCATTTTTTGCTAGCTCACCCGTTGTTACCACACCAGTCCTCAGCGATGTCTCAGGGGCCACAATTTCTAACACCACTTCTCTTCAAACAGTCTCCATTGAGGACATTGAATCAGTTCGCAAGGGCCGTCAGTCTGAGGGGCTTAAAAAATACACTGACGCCAGCGTTGAAGACCGGTGCTTCTCCATCACCTTCAAGGGGCGCAAGAAGAATCTCGACTTGATGGCAAAATCTGAGGATGAACTAAATAAGTGGTTCACCAGCCTGGAGAAGCTCATCAACAACATGCACAACCTCAGTCACCAGAAGAAGCGTGAACAGTATCCTTAGCAAAAGTCAAGCAGGCAAAATAAGAAATGCGTTTGCATTGTGTGTGTGTGAGTGCGTTTGTGCGCGAGACACCAAATCCTTACATCTGAATGCCAGCTGGATAATCAGCTGCATACGCAAGGCTGACAAGAACGGCGACAACAAGATGACGCTCAAGGAGCTGAAGCACTTCATGCGGCAGATCAATGTTGAAGTTAGTGACACTTACGCAGCTGAGATTTTTAAGGTGAGCCCTTGTCAGAAAATTAAGAAACTGTATCTCTCAAGTTCAGAGTTAATCAGCCATAAAATGTCACTTCTGTTTAATTAACTGCCTCGTTATGCTGCACAGAAATGTGACACATCCCATTCAGGCACCCTGGAAGGCTCGGAGATCACTGAATTCTATCATATGCTGACATACCGCGAAGAGATTGATGTCATCTATGCGAAATATGCTCAAACAGAGGGCCAGATGAGCGCCGGAGACCTGCTGAACTTCCTGCTGAAAGAGCAGCGGGAGCAGGTGACTGAAGAGGACGCCCACAGCCTGATTGGGAAATATGAAGTGGATGAAACAGGTAGAGTTATTCTGGACACGAGTGACCATATTATTAGAGCTTTAACTCAACTGCTTTATGCATCACTTTCCACTTAACATATTCATCCATGTGTGTCACAGCCAAGCAGAAGAAGCGCATGACCAAAGATGGCTTCCTGATGTATCTGCAGCAGGAGGAAGGATGCATCCTCAAGCCAGCCCACAAACCTGTGTATCAGGACATGGACCAGCCCCTCAGTCATTACTACATCTCCTCCTCACACAACACATACCTGATGGAAGACCAGCTCAAAGGGCCCAGCAGCACAGAAGCTTACATAAAGTAAATTTTATTACTGTATATTACTTTTATGCAGATAGCATTAACTGAAGATAGAAAAGAAGCAGGAGCTGAAAGTGTTACTTTTGGACATTCCTGTTCGAGTAACAACTGGAAATTTTGGCAAATGAGACCTGATTCTGCAGGCTTGCTTTTTTATACTAGTAATGTGTTGGTTTTACATCAGTAATTTCCACAAGAAATTCAAATACCCAATATTTAGACTTACTGTATTAAAATAAGCATCTGCTCCCAGTTAGACTGAACAAAGTTGGATCAGGCCTGTTTTAGACCACCTCAGTAGTTCCTGAGTTTTTGGGTGACACCACAGTCCAGGAATCGCTCCAGTTGGCACACAAGCAAAGTTCATGTGATGTCTGTGGTAAGTAGCTGGTCATGAATGTTTTCTTTGCTTGCAGAGCGCTGATGAAGAGTTGCCGCTGCGTGGAGCTGGACTGTTGGGATGGGGCTAACGGAGAGCCTGTTATTTATCATGGCCACACACTCACTTCCAAAGTGCTCTTCAAAGAAGTTATCAAAGTCATCAAGGAATACGCCTTCAAAGTACGTGACATATTCTACGACTTGGGATGTTTTACCTTGCTTGTGTTGGAGATTTCATTGAATTCCCAGCCCTTTACTCCCACCTCACACAACAGGAACAGGAAATCGACTGAAGTTCAGCTTCACATTGTTTCCTTTGTTTTCCAGACTTCAGATTACCCAGTGATTCTGTCCCTGGAGAACCATTGCTCAGTGGACCAGCAGAGGCTCATGGCCCACTATATGATCTCCATCCTGGGTGATGCTTTGCTCCAAAAGCCTCTGGGCAACACCATGCCAACCAACTTCCCATCACCTAAGGTGCATAACCAATGATCGATACATCATGAGTGGAGTCTTGCCCTCGTAAACAAAGCATCAAAGGAGGACCACAGCTTAACATTTCACCTTTTAAATTGATAAACCCCTCCGCCAGATTTTTCACTTTTCTGTTTACCTTAACATGACCCAAGTTTTGTTTAGGAAACTAATCTGATGCGATACTCCATCCTCATTATGTGAGTGACAAATTACGCCACTTCCACATGATCAAAATTCCTTTGCTTTTTGGTATCACTTAGTGATTATTTAATCATTTGCTGTAACAGCTGAGTGAGCATGTTCGAGGCAACAATGTGTTGATAACAAAGATTGCTTGCAAGTGGAATTTAGTCTCCGTGTGAACTCTGTTCAGTGTTTGACGCCCCGGTATGAAAGGAATGCATGCAGCTATTTTTGAGTTACATGCTTTGTTTTTGCCACAAAGGAGTGTTTTCATTCCCTAAAGCTCTTATTTCTTTTCTACATTTCTGTATATTTTAAAATAGTCACTCAGTACCTCTTGCTCCAGATAAATTTAGGTTGTCCAAACTTTTATTATTATTGCAGTACAGCGTGCATACTGTTGGAATTTGTACCAGGGACATTTCAGGTAATAGCTACAGTGCCTTGCGAAAGTATTCGGCCCCCTTGAACTTTCCAACCTTTTGCCACATTTCAGGCTTCAAACATAAAGATATAAAATTTGAATTTTTTGTGAAGAATCAACAACAAGTGGGACACAATCGTGAAGTGGAATGAAAATTATTGGATGTGTCAAAAAATTTTAACAAATAAAAAACTGAAAAGTGGGGCGTGCAATATTATTCGGCCCCCTTGCGT